>MU774217.1:7171-21744 GCA_026770625.1 Nicotiana glauca
AAAAAAAAAAAAAAACCTTTTTTGTGTGCCCAAGTTAGAATCTTTAGGCTTTGATTTCATAAATTTCTTAAGGCTATCTGTTAACTCAGTTAAGTTTATATCAATCAATCTTCTCGGTCAATTTTATACTTAAATAAAAAGAGAACGTGAGTGTTTAACTGGTTATTTAATTACATATTACATATTTTTAAAGACAAAATTGGGCTAGGCTTGAGGTTCACCTTAGATCTCAATAGGTGGGACACACTTTGTAAATGTCATTGTCCTATGTCATTGTTTAAATTTTCGTTCAACTGTTTGACTATGATTTATATAACACTTTACTGAATAATAGTACTATTTTCTTGGCTTATTTTAAAAATTACATATATATATATATATATATATGTGTGCGCGTGTATCTATATATAACTGTGTGTGACATGATTACTATTTGGAGGGTCAAAGAGGTTTCTCTTTGACACAATATTTTAAAAATCTTTTGAATGATTACCTATTGTAATTTATACTTTTATGTAGTTTTTCATATATATAAATATTATTTTTCAAAAACTTAAAGGATCTCTGTCCCAATTCACACAAAAGATTAGTAACTCTGATTTTCGTACTCCAAATCTTGCCACATAAAATGAGTCAAATGTAGTTATATATTTTTAAATGTAATTTTTTCTGCATAAAAGCCTCATTCTGCACCTCTAAACTTCTTTTAAATCTCTTTTGCAATGTAACTTTTTCTTTTTTGGTTTATAAAACTGTAAATAATTTTTATCTATCAGCCTTTGACCAGTAGCTTGCTCATAAATTACTTAGAAGACTATTTGTTAGTATTATTCATCTCTTGACCCTTTGTATTTACTTTGTTATAGTGCAAAAATGGCCACTCAATCATCCGAACACTCTGCTGATACCGTTGCTCGTGCTTTCGTTGATCAATATTACCGCATTTTACATATGCTTATCGACCAGTCCTATAGATTTTACAAGGATGAAAGTGTCTTAAGTTGGGCTCAGCCTGATGGTGAACTTAAATCCGCGACGACAACTGATGTAAGTATTATGACAAAAAGATTGATAGTATTTGCAATGAAACTATGTTTCTGTCTATGGATACTAATAGGCAGAGACGTATCCGGGATTTAAAAGGCTTTAGATTTTTTGTATCATTTCAGGGAATAGCTGAGTTTATCAAGTCATCTCATTTTAAGGATTCTAAGGTGGAAGTCGCGACGATTGACTCCCAAGTATCTGCTGCTGGAGGTTTCCTTGTCGTGGTTACAGCAACCTTGATCGGGCAAGACGAATCAAGAAAAAGTTTTTCTCAGACCTTTTTCCTCGCTCCACAAGAGAAAGGATACTTTGTGTTGAACGATATCTTTCGTTTTGTTGGCGTTGTACAATCTTCAACAGTTGTCACAGATAAGGACGATGAAAACGCTTCAGTTGCTTCTTTGGGTATGTCTTTTATGTTTGACACTATCTCAATTGGTCACTTCATTGTTCTACGTAGCTGTCAATATTGTTAACTATTTGTATTCAGAACCAGCTACTGAGGACAGAGTTGAAGAAAATGTGAAGGCTATTGAAAGCAAAGTTGACGAAAATGTGAACGAGGTGGTGTCTGAGAAATCAGAGGCTAAGGTTACAACTGATGACGAAGTTGACAACAAACCTTCTGTCGTTTCAAACGAAACAGAACAACCCGTTGTTGAGACAACCTCGAGTGTTGAGACTAAGGCTCCTAAAGTTACCTATGCTTCAATGGTTAGTTATGAGGAGATTATAAAGTTTTGTTTCTTACATCTATATTCTCTATTATTACTCGTTGTATTATTTGCTTCCATTGTCTTATTACCTTGTTGTTGTTGTTGTTTCTTACATATAAAGCTTTGCCTAATTCAAAATATTTTCCTGTAGATGAAGATGGGAAGGTCCGCGCCACCAACCAATGCCCCCCACAGAGTTGTAAGGGTTGCTGCAAATGCTGATCTCCAACCCGCGCCTAAGAAACCTCAAGCCAATGGCGTACTCAAGGCGTTGGCTTCTAATTCGAATGGCATGCCTAAAGCACAAGAATATAACAATTATTACAATGACGAAATCGAATGTAAATTTGCATTGGCTTAATGATATAGTTGATGAATTTTGTTCGACCAACTTCTGAATTGTTTGTTTACTTGTTACAGGTAAATCGGTATATATTGGAGGCTTACCAACCAACACAACAAGTAGCGAGCTCTGCTCGATTGTTAAACAATTTGGACCAGTTCACAGTCGTGATGTTCAACTCAAAACTTATGAGGAGGTATACATATATATTTCGAAATGTTGTTGGTTACTGTTGGTTTATATTTACCTAAAACATTTTAAATTTTAAAAAATATGTGAATGTAGGACGGATATTGTTGTGGTTTCGTGCATTTTCAAGATGTTGTGTCTGCTCGTAACGCAGTTCAGGTAATAAATTCTACAATAACCTTTCTCCTTCAAAATTTTTATGTTTTTAAGTTGTTTGATCATCTTTTGATTTTTGGTTTCTTTCTTTGGTTAGACGCATCATATAATTGTGAGGGGAAGAGAAGCTTATATAAGATTCAAGCGAATCAAAGGTACAGATATAAGTGTGCTTGTTTCACTTTATTCTGTCATAATTAGAATGTTAAATCTTTTCTTACTATAACTTTAAAAAAATGATTGGTAAAATTGTTGTCATGTGACCATGAGGTCACGGTTCGAGCTGTGAAAACAGCCTCTTGCAGAAATGCAGAGTAGAATATACCCTTGTGGTCCGGCCCTTACTCGGATCTCGCGCATATCAGGAGCTTAGTACACCGGAATTAAGTTATAATGATCATGTTGTGTCTAATTTTTTCAGGGCGCGGTGATAGGGCAAACTCTCCATCGGGTAGGGGTGGATTTCGCGATGGAAATGGTTATGACTCGCGAAATCGGCCTCAAAGTTCCGAGGGACGAAAGGGAGAAGGTTACCAGCAGAACTATAGAAGGAGGGATTAAGTGAGGTGGTGGTGCTAACAATGGTGGCATCAACTTATACTTAGTGTTGCAGCCTTGTTTGTAGGCTTACATGTTGTATCAAACTTTGTTTTGGTTTTCAACTTCATTTTGAAGTTACATTATTGTGCTTTTGGATTGAAAGACTAGAAAACTATACTCCCAACAAATTATCTACCCATGCAGGTGGATTTCATTAAGAGATTTTTTCTTTTCTATACCATGTATGAAACTTTATTATCAAATATGTGCATAGTTTCTAATTTACCTGTTATGTTCACACTTTTTCTATAATTATTATACCATTCATTAAATACTAATTATCAGTAGCTGAATCTTTCTAATTAGGCGCGCTAAAATTCAGGAACAGAATATTCTAATTGATTTATTCAGATCAAATTTGAAACGGAAATCCTTTATCTTCAATTTAAAATCAAATTATATAGACTCTTTTCTGCAAAAGTTCTGTTCTTCGATATTTTCCCTTAAGCCACAAATCAAAAGCTCAGTCCGTCGAAATCAGAAGCTCAATTTTAAATTGTAGAAATCAATTCTGCAAAAGCTCAGTTCGTCAACTTTTTTCATCAATCCACTTATCAAAAAAGCAACAAAATATTTAACAAATTCAAGTCAAATTGTAGAAATCAATTCTGCCGATTCTCTGTTCTTCGTCTTTTTTTCTTAATCCAAAAATTCAAAAAAGCAACAAATATTCAACAAATTCAAGTCAAATTGTAGAAATCAATTCTGCTGATTCTCTGTTCTTTGTCTTTTTTTCTTAATCCAAAAAATCAAAAAAGCGACAAAATATTGAACAATACCTCAGCAACGACACGTAATCATGTCCAAAATCTCAATCATGCTACATTTTAATGGGAATTGAGATAGCTATGCCAAATTTAGAGATTTTCAAGTTGATGACATTATACTTGATGAGGATGCAAGTTACAATATGTTGATTTCTACAATTGCAGAGCAATTAATGATTGATACTTTGGAAAAAATTATAGAAATCAAATACATTTTGAATGAGAATTGTCCTCCAATGGAGATTAGGAATAATATGGGGAGTTCGTGTGTATATGGAGACAAAAAAGGAGAATAAAAACTTAGGATCGTATCCGTTACTTATAAGTGTACGAGATTTCAATATGGAATTGACTATTACAAATGAGAACACAAGTGCAGGTTTGTTATATTTCAAATTCTATGGAAGTCTGATTTTACGGTAATATTTATAAAATTTCTACATTTATCTACAAATAAACTACACATCAATTTTAGGATGTATAAAGCAATATTGTTTTCATGCTTATCAACAGAACTATTACATTTATACTATAATTAAACTACAATCCATGTTGAAAAAATGTTGACTACAAAATTTTCTCTTCATCTACAATTTATCTACAAAGATTCTACAAAATTGTAATGACAATGTTTATCTTTATTTTCATGCAGGTTCGTCTGGGACAATACAGTTACTTGATATGCCAGTCTCTCCCGTCATAGAGGAATATCAAAGTGAAATAATAACTGAAGGTACACAAAGTGTTATCGAAGAAGGACAAGTGTATCAAAAAAAGCAAATAATTGCAACTGCAATGAGGCACTATTATGTCATACACAAGTTCCAATTCAGGTTTAAAAGATCTAGCCACAGAAGGTATGAAGATATTAATGGTGAAAAGATCATTATAAACAGTATTTTCCTTGTGATATGCAGATGAAAAGTAGTTATATTGTATAGTGTGTTACTTTATGTTAAAACAGTCCTTTTGTTACATCTACATTGATAACCTGTATTATAAATGTATATTTGTAGCTACTGGCTTATATGCGAAGCGGTACATTGATAATTGTAGTTGAGGGTTTCAATAGATCATATCCATACTGTGATAGATAGTGTGAAGCGGTACATTGTGTGTCTTGAAAGCAAGAAATGTAGTTGTGGCCGGTTCCAACTTGATGAACTTCCATGTGCGCATGCTTTGATAGCTTTAAGGAACATGAATGAAACTTATGAAAACTATTGCTCTCCGTATTATACAAGGGAGAGCCTACTGCGTACATATGAAATACCAGTAAATCCCCTTCCTGATGAAAACAAATGGAATGTGCCACAACATATATCTGATGAAGTAGTAAATCCACCTACGAGAGAGAAAAAGTAGCCAGAAAGACCTCAAAAGGAAAGATACAAAACATATGATAAACAAAAGTCAAAGAAGTACAAGGTGTCATGTGGAAACTGTGGAGGTGAAGGGCATAACAAAAGATCTTGCACGAATACACCAAATAAAAATCATGTAGTTAGAATAGTATTTCAAAATAATTGTTAGTGTGTTCAAGTTAACATAATTTTGTGTGTAATCGTTTAAGTTTTTAAAGATCATAATGTAGTTAACTTCAATTTCTTTCTGTATTTGTTAACATATTTTTCTGTATTGTGTCAAGCATCTACCTCCATTTTTTTACATTCTGTATATAGCAGTTAATATTTATTATCTATAATATAATTACAAGTTAAAAAATTAATTTAACTTGAACTGACAGTTATATACAGAAAGTAAATACAACTGTAGGTATTCCCTACAAATTATATACATATTCAACTATAAAATTATATACAATCTCAATATACAGTATTTGCAGATTGTAGATAATTTGAAGTTTTTTTGTAGATAATTTGTATTCCAACAACATAATAACTACGTTTAAGATAATGAAGAACAAGTGTTGTCAATATTAAACAACTGGAGATAAAACCACCAAGTTATTTTCAAGTGAACTACTAAACTTAATAGAAATTAATAAAACAAAATGTCTGCTACAATAAAAACAAAAATGAATTGTTCAGAAAGTTGTGTACTATACTTCTCCTACAAACTATCATCAACTAAATTTCACATACATGACACTACTTCTTCTTTCTCTGGACTCTTGTTTCCTCATTCAATGCAGGTGCACCTTTCCTCCTTGCTAGTCTGGATGTAACCTCACTTTCACTGATTGGCCCATCTTCCTGCTTCTATGTAGCATAATCCCATAGGAGCGCTCCATAGCGTCTACGATGTTGGTCAATATCAGAAAGGTCTTCCGCGGGAATTGACAAATCTCTAAGGCTAACATACTCCATAAATGCAGCAACAAATACCACAATCGCTGCAGAATACAATTTTTTTTAAATATTTACCAAATAATTAGAAATAAAAAAAGAATTAAATGCATAGAAAGAGATAATAGATTTTTTATAGTAACTCTTCTTTTTGTTGTGGAATCTCTCCAACCATCCACTGAATGTTAAGAGGGTCGGTAACAGGTTTTTCAATGTATTCCTTT
This sequence comes from Nicotiana glauca, assembly GCA_026770625.1. Classification (NCBI taxonomy): domain Eukaryota; kingdom Viridiplantae; phylum Streptophyta; class Magnoliopsida; order Solanales; family Solanaceae; genus Nicotiana; species Nicotiana glauca. Next base: position 13,523 of record MU774217.1, read on the forward strand.
GTATTATTGAAGTTAATGTACTTACGCTTCCCATAGAAACCAATGCATGAAAAATACAAAAGGAAAATAACAGAAAACTTTTCGACACAGGATTAAACAACATGATGGTTGTGTGAAGAGACCATGGAATTATATGCATAATGTTGCTTGTCTGCAATGTCGAAAACGACCAATACCCAATGGAATTTTTCTTTAATATTGGCGGGCATGATGACATAGTCAACTTCATCCCATGCAACATTGGCAAGTAGTCTATACCCAAAATATATTCTGCAACAACATCGTGGGGTTTAACAGCCGAATAATTCTCTTGTGGAGGTGAATTTATGAACTTTTCATAAATTTATCACACAATCCGTTGTGGTAAACCTGGTCTTGTTATTGGGGCCATACTTGCCTCTTTTCCTCAAGTAATGCATTAAAACATTAATGTGTTGCACCCAAAAATAGTTGCCATATAAACAACAAGTCAACTTCAAATAATCTACATAAAAACTACATTATAACTACAAAATAGAAACAAAAAATCTACGATGATGTCTAAAAATAGCTCTGCAATTTAAACTACAAAGTCAACTTCAAATAATCTAAAAATAACTACAATTTATCTACAGTTACTGGGCAAACATGTAACACAACATCTACAATTATTTCTACATTATATCTACATTTTAGACTATAATTAATCTTGTAATGTTCTACATAAACTACAAAATAACTACAATTACACTACAAACAATAAATACAGCAATAAACTATTCTGTCCACAAAATACATATAGAATTTATACTATAAATAATCTTCAAATATGATATATAATATGAAACCTAAATACAATTACACTACATACAAGAAAGACAATATTTACAATCATGTCTACATCATATCTATAATTTATACTACAAGTCATCTTCATATATCATAGATATCTATAACATATATACAATTATACTACAAAACAGAAGACAAAATATCTTCAAATCATATCTTGGGAATAGACTTTTTGATACTTACCAAGTCATTGAGGACTTATCCGGGGTGAGCCAGGAAAAAGAACCATTCCTTCTTATTAATCTTTTCCACTCCAAGGTCTAACATAGGCTTAATTTTGTTACCCTTTATGGAAAACAGAGCCTTCCTCCTGTAACAACAAATAAATATCAAAAAAAAAATTATAAATTAAATTAGATATGTAAAAGATAAATGCTGAAATGCAAGTGTCAAATTATGCATTCATACCTCTTTGAACCTTTGTCGCTACAGTGGTATAACCACTTGTTGAAGTTTTCTAAAACTTCTAGATCTACATCTTCACCAATAACAGTAGTAAAAGGGTGCTTGAGGTAGAAAATTTTAGGTCCAACCGAGTTGCTGCCCCCAGAACTATATAGAGGGATAAATGGTGATCGGGCATGCTTTCCCGGATACCTTGTTCTCCCCGGATGCATAGGTGTTGCATCATCTTGTATGGGCTCGCCAAACTTTAACCAACTGGGATAAGTTATCAGGCAACTCAAAATCATCTAGTGTGACCCCATTCTTCTCGACTATTGATCCTTCTGAATCACCTAGATCCACATACTGTGCATCTGCACCTTTATTGTCATGTTCCTCAATGACCTGTTCTATCTGAGATGCTACTATCACTCCGTGAATTGGGGACTGTGCATTGATATCTTCCATCACGGTAACACAATTTACTTAACAAGAATGTTAAAATTTATAAACAACAAGAAAATATCTTTGAATGACAGTATGACACCTGCTTTATCTTCATCAGCTGCAACTTGAAAGTGTGTATATAAATCACCATGTGTTGGAAGATTTTTTTGACCAACTACACTTCAACATGTTCTGTTTTATAATTAAAAATGGTAAATAATATCGGATAAAAGTGGCTTGAAAGGTGTAGCATATGTGTAGCAAAATTGTAGATATTTTGTGGATAAGTGTAGATATATTAATTATACACTGACACAAATTGTAGATACTTTGTAGGTATTTTGTAGATACTTATTTTGCTGGTGCTTTCCTGCACTTGTTCCCCAATATTGAACTGAAAATGTTTCTTTTATAAATTAATGCACATTAATAAAATACATAAAAAGGATAAATTCATCTACAATTTATCTACTACATAACTACAAATGATTACATAATATCTACAATTTAAAATATTTTCTACAAAAAGGCAGCAACAAAAGATAACTATAATTCTGCTTCAAATAGTACAAGTTACCTAACAGTATAACTACAAAAAACTACAAATTATCTAAAACTATAAAGGCATAACATCACAGCTACAAATAATCTTCAAAATTAAGACAATTAATTTATACTTGTCTAAAACACGTATAACACAGATTTTACCATCCTAAACCAAACTAAAAAAATAGAAATGAAACTAATAAATATTTACTTTCGCCAATGATTGGTTCCGAACAATTTTAGGGTATTTTTTTGAATATTTCTTCATTTTTAGATTTTTCGAACCATGAGACACCTTTGATTTCTTTCCTGTTCGAAGATTACTGACCTCTTCTATAAAGTTGTCATCTACAGAAATCTCTTTTCCTTTTCGTTAAACTTGTTTGACTGGTGTAGAAGTTTCTCCAGCATCTATGAGTAGTCTCAGCAATTGCATGTGGAGATTTGCCTTGTTTTTTTGTGATTTTGGGGATAACACACCCAAATCAAATGAGGGTATACCAACTATTGCTGATTTTTTAGGACTTTATTTCTAAGATTTGTTGTTCTTCATTGATGAACTTCAACTAGAGTAAAATGGGGAACCAACTTTGTTGAATGGTTTTTTCAATTTTATGTGAATTTAGAGGGAGATTGGGTGGTTTTAGTAGATGAAAAATGATAAAAAGAATGTGGGTATGGGTAAAACGTAGGTGGGGATGAGGGGTTAGGAGAGAGAAACCTTGCATGAGTGGAGATACTGAGATATACGGAAATCCTTTAATTAAGGAGTAAAAAATATATCATTAATTATACCCTTAATTAATTATGGTATAAAATTGGTAATTTGGTATACTAAGTGTAATTCGGTCAAACCTTAAATATTGAGGGTAATAAGGTTTCCTATGTGGCATAGGAATGTAAAAATTCCTTTCATTAATTATAGAAGACCTCATTTTGAAGTTCTTCTAATGGGCTTTGAATGTGAATTTTATTGATCTAGACTTTACCTATTTGAATGGGCCATTTTCTTTATATTTGAGTTTTTCCTTATAGTTTATTTCCACAAAAGATTTTTTAAGTGGACAGGTTATCAAGAGGGTATAGAGGTAAAGTCTGCGTATACTTTACTCTACTTAGACCCCAATTGCTGAATCCTACTCGATTTGTTGTTGTTGTTACATGTTATCAAGAAGGCCAGACTGTATATGTTCGTGCCTATTTGAATGGACCATTCAGTTTGTTAAGGTCCACTATCATTGTGGTGTTATATTTCCGTGGCCCAGAGTCTGCGTACAAATTTTTTTCTTTTTTTTCAATTTTTTTTCTTCAGAATATTATTTGGCTATACATCGGAATAAGGTTTTGAAATTTTTTTGAAGATGAGTTTTTCGATTGACCAGTTTTTTAGTGAAAAATCTTTTTTACTTATAAAACTTTATTTTTTCTTTCTAAATTAAATATATATCCAAACACAATTGACAATCAATTTTCAAATAACCTTTTTCAATATAATTTCAAATATTATCCTTTTCAAAAACTCATGTCCAAACAGCTCTGTGTTTTCTTCATCGTAGTTTTGAAATTATGATTTTGAAAGTTGATATTATGTCCTATATTAAAAAATATTAGGTTCAGTTATATTCATTATTTTATTTTTTTTTAGCCTCGGGATAAATGAAGAATGTCATGAAATTAGGTGCAAAAAATGGAGAAACATTTAGTCGAAATTTTATACATTTGTTACGGTTCTCGAGAAATATACTATGTATCCCATAGTCCCATTTTGATCGATAAATGATTGATCGTAGGGAAAGGCTTTGCCATGAAATTCTCTCGTGATATGTTAGCACATACCATCAAAGTATGTGGTGCAGTAAATGGAACTGTTCCTCCCATAACTAGATACTTCAGGTTCAAACCCTGAATATAGAAAAATCCTTGATAGAAAACGTTACGCGACCCGAATTTTGATATAGTTGAACTTCAATGTGAGTATCGAACATCGAGTGGAAAATCAAAAAAAAAAATAGCACATGGGGTGGGTCATCTTGAAAAAATAAATAATACTTACTAGTGTAGTTATCCTTCTTCATTCATATGCGTTTTCATTTTTCTTATAATCACTCGATATTCAAAATTTGTTCGCTCGACTATTTTAAATTCATGTCTCATAAGACCTATTTAAGGGAAAATACTTCATATCAGTAGTCTCAATATTCATAAGACATTTTATTAAGGGTAAAGGGGTTTCATCTATCCATCTCACTATATTCGTTGATGGTATTTGATTTTTTTTTATTTTTTTTTGTTATTGTGATGCTAAAGTAGGTAACTTTATGGACCAAATAGATATAGGACACATGTTGATTTAATTGAGCCAAAAATGATTAAATATCAAGAAAAGGACAAGTGCTTGTGGTTGGTCCACTTTAATACTTGTTTGCCACCGCACTTACTTCTTGCTTCCTCAAAAAAGAAAGGCCCAGTTTCTATTTTTGCCATCAACAAGGTTTTGCTTCTACTTTATCCATCTCATTGAATCATTTTGGTTGCACATTTAGCATTTATTTATTTAAGTTATGTGTGTTGCCTATGTAAAATTATTTATACAATTAAATTACTTGGCCAAACATATACTATATTTTGCAATTTGAACTAAAACTAGTACCTATTGAATACATATCCCATTCAATATATGTATATGTTAGACACCTTTTTTCTGACATAACATTTAAGGTGTGTTTGGTATGAAAGAAAAAATGAAAAATATTTTCTTTGGAAAATGAGTGTTTTTATCGTTTATTTTCTCTTATTTGGTTAGTGAGTGAAAAAAAAATCGGAAAATATTTTCTAATATTTGCTTAGAGAGTATAAAATATTTTAGGAAAATAATTTTTTATGCTACTCTTCTCAACCAGCCTTCCCCAAAATTCCCATATTTTTGTACTCCCCACCCCCACCCCTATACCGAATCTATTTTCTTCAAGAATTTAATTATTCTTTTGTAAAATTCATAATAACCAAAGGAACTAATGTGCTACTTTACTTTTTCATACAAGAACAATGTTGAAATTTGAGCTCGATAACTAAAAAAACTATTTTACTTTGTTGAAAAAGATAGTATCATTTTTACATCACGAAAATAAATTACTCTTTTTGTTAAATAAAAAAATATTTTTTCTATATTATGAAAAAAAAACTCAATTTGCTAAAATGAAAGAAAATACTTTTTCTACATCATTAAAAGAAAGTGCTCGTTTTGTTGAAATGAAAAAAAATACTTTTTCTGCATCATAAAAAGAAAGTACTCGGTTTGTTGACTAGAAATAAAATATTTTTCTACATCATAAAAAAAGTACTCATTTTGTTAAATGAAAGAAAATACTTTTATTACATCATAAAAAGAATATACTTATTTTGTTCAAAGAAAAAAAAAGTACTCTATCTACAACATGAAAAGAAAATACTCTTAATAATAGTTCTATTGGGGTGAGTGTGCAGGGGTGGTTTGGGATGAGGTGGGTTGGTGGGGATGAGAAATGGGGCGGAGAAAGTTGAAAAAGAATTTTGAAAAATATTTTTCCTTCTTTTGATAGGGAAAATATTTTTCTCCAATTAGAAGAAAATAAATTCATGAGTAAAATATTTTTCAAAACATTTAAGCTAACCAAACATGAAAAAATTAAAAAATATTTATCAGAAAATGTTTTCTTTAATCACATTCATAGTCTAACAATTTTCCCTTTTAAAATATTTTTTTTTTTGGAAGAAATGACATTTATCAAGAAAAGACCACATCACCACTCTATGAGGAGGGGGGAGGGGGGAGGGGGGAGGGGGTTTTCTAAAAGCAGCACCCCACGAGGAGTGAAGAGAAGATGCTGGTAACGATAAAGGATAAAGTTGATCGCAAAATCATTTGACTCGAATATCATCGTTATAAAAATTAATTTAATTATTGCCATTTGCATGACCAGGCAAGTTATATATCTAGTCGATCGGTTAAAAATAATTATATTTATTAGTCAAATACACACAGGTACACATATATATATATGTACATATATATTTTACCGATTATTATTAGGAGCAAAGTAGTTTTAGCGATAATGTAAGAAAATGGTACAATTACACTCCCCACGCATTACTTAAACTCTACATATAAAACTAAACGATTTCTTACTAAAGTATAAAATAAGGAGATGACACCTAAGGAGGACAGGTCACGATCGGGAGAAATGGTGAGCCAACAGCAAGGCAACAGCAATATTGCTTATATTCTTTAATTGGCTTAAATTAAATTACACGTGGCTCCAAGTTTGTGTCGGAGAATCTTTTAGGCACAAACCAAGCTTCTTGTCCAAATCACTGACATGTCCTACCACCTCCTGAGATTTCATCTCCTAAACCCCCCCTTCCCCTCGCCACCCCCCATCCCCACCCCCCAAACAAAACATAGATTTGATCAAATATTTCTTTTTAAAAAATTAAAAATTAAAATTATGATAAAAAATAATTTTTAAAAGTTAAAGTAGCGTTTTAATATGTATTTTAGTTGAAGAAAATTTAAAATTTTGTAAGTGAAAGAAAAAAAAATTAACACATTTTTTTCAAATACTGATCAAATTTCACAACAAATAATATTTTCTTTTTTTGTTTTTGAAAAAGAATAACCAAATTCTATATTCAAACGGAAGCTTAATGTCATCTTCCTTCGTAAAAATATATTGTGTCGTTTCATTTAACATAACTGTATGGGGTCATATTCGGTCCTCAACGTCTCTACTTCGGAGGGCGCGCCCAGTGAGCATACATCTATTAAAGTAAGGGTACGGCTTGGACGTAAGGACGAAAACGATGCCGGTTCAGACCTGGCGTCCTCGTTAGGAGGATGTCGACCACATTTTGTACTTTTATAATTATTTCGAGGAAGGCCTCATATTATAAAAAGGGGACCTTCCCATTGTAAAGAGGGAGGATCATTATTCTTGAATAATACTACTCTCTTATTTTCTCTCATTCTCTCTCTATCTCTACAGCTAACAAATACTCATTCTCGGGTCCATCTTATCAGATCTATTGCAATAATTTCATCTCTTTTGTCTCTAGGCCATATTATATTTGGTTACGATTTACCCATATTTATCTTTTGATTGTTTTTAAGCTTACAAAGTAGATCGATAACTTTTGAGCCAAACAATTTGGTGCCATCTGTGGGGTTTTCGAGAATCAAAATCATAGTATCCACCTAGAGAAAAACCAACAACCATTCTCTACACCACACAAAAAGATGGCCGAAAATAACACACGATCGAAAGCCATAGTGGGTGTTACATCCAATCTCCTAGGTCCTCTCAACGAGGCCAGTGACGGTGGTATCTTGAATGCAACCCCTAGCACAACCCCAAGCACAGAGATCTCACCTTCTTCATCTGAAGTTCCAACGATCTTGCGTGAATGCAACCCCTAGCACCACCCCAAGCACAAACTCTGCTTGGCCGTTGGCGGCAGGGTGATACGGCGTGGATATATTTGCGGAACGAGTTTATCATACCAGCCACTCCATATGCTCTCCTGGCTGACACGACAAAGGGACTGGGCTAGCATGATCTCCAATGTATGAACGGCTAAGGCCATCTCTAATGTATGAACGGCTAAGGCCATCTCCAATGTATGAACGGTTAAGGCCATCTCCAATGTATGAACGACCAAGGTCATCTCCAACATGCAAATGGCTAAGGCCACCGTCGTCAATAAGTCGACCCAGCTCGACTACGACAAACAAAGTAACTCGACGACAGTCGAGGTCACATATATGGCCAAGGCCATCTCCAACGTGCAATGGCTAAGGCCACCGTCGTCAATAAGTTAACCCAGCTCGACTACGACAAACGAAGTAACTCGACGACAGTCGAGGTCACGTATATGGCCAAGGCCATCTCCAACATGCAAATGGCTAAGGCCACCATCGTCAATAAGTCGACCCAGCTCGACTACGACAAACAAAGTAACTCGACGACAGTCGAGGTCAC
>MU774219.1:11385-23256 GCA_026770625.1 Nicotiana glauca
TCGGCAAATAAGGGGTGGTAGATCTGAAATGAACTCGTCAATCCCGGTTCACTGCCTCGAAGAAGGTCAGCAACCTCCTCTTTTTACTTTCGATTCAAGTATTATTTAGTTGTAATACTTGCTTACAAATGCGTTAGTGTTTGTATTTTTAGTTGCTCTGAAGCCTTAAAATTGAAAGTTAATTTAGAATATATTCATGTATGCTGACCGCAAATTTGTGTAAATAACTGAAGCTACTTGGCTACTTTTCCTAGTAATTTGATATGTGAATTTCTATTTCATGCTCCACGTTGTTCCGCTAATTCTTTATTTTCTCTTTTCTTTGCATGTACCCTTTGGAGCAAATGGAGTCTTAATGAAAGACTCAACGCTACTACCACCACATGGAGATTGCATACGATATCCCATAGATGCATCGGATAGCAAGAATGTTGTCACAACCCATTTTCCATAATAGGTCATGATGGCGCCCGACACCATTTGTCAGGCTAGCCAACGCGGAAAAATAATTAAATTCCCATTTACCCTTACCAAAAATCACTATAATAGAATTTTTTCCAATTAAAGTCATAAACCAGTAAAGATCGATAAGATGTAAAGACAGTTATACAACCCAAAATAACGTCTACTATTGTGTGTGCTAGAACCTGGTGTCATAAGGTACGGGCAACTAGTATAATATACACAACATTAATAATACCCTATCCTACTGTCTGAATCAGGATAGACAGAAACAACAAAAATACAAGGAAGACTTCTTTGCCTGCGAATCGACAAGAAGGAAGTGCAGCTCACCGTAGAAGTCCCAGATGCGCTCACTGATATGCACCAGAATGATGTCCGGATCCACCTGCCTCAAATNGCTACCCAGACATTTAACATAGTAATAGCTACGCACGGGCTCTCGTCACCTAACGTGTGCGTAGTCCCCGCATTTAGCAACAAACACTCAAACATTAATCCTAAGGAGACAACTCCCTCTTACGAGGTTAGAAAGGAGACTCACCTCGCTCCAAAGTGCACTCCCAATGTCCAAAAACTAGCCCAAGTCCTTAAATCGAAGCCGGACAATCCCAAACTAATCAAATGAAGTGAGAACTAGTCAATAAATGCTTACAAGGTTAAATTCTAGCTATTTAAGCAATTCTCCAACAATTAACACAAGTTTCCTAAATTCCAACCCCGGGCCCACGTGCACGGATTCCGAGATTTTTCGAAGGAAGTCGTTCCCTATCACCTAAGGATCTCAAATATATGATTTCTAGTTCATTACATGGCAAATTATGTGATAAAACCTTAGTTTTCATTAAACCCTAGGTCTATCTCAAATCCCTTGATTTTATCAAATTTTTGATGTTAAATCTACCTAATGTTTATGTATTTTAACTAAAAGTGAGTGGGAATTACTTACCTTGCAATGATATGTGGAGACTCTCTTTGAAATCCCCAAAATCGCCCAAGTGTTGAGAGAAATGTGTTAAAAATGGAGTTGAGTCAGTATTAAATGAGCTACTGCCCCCAGCGATTTTCGCTTCTACGGTCTGGGGCCGCATAAGCGAGACCGCTTATGCGGTTACTAGGCCGCTTCTGCGGTCCTGGGCCAGTTGGGCTCGACTGCTTTTGCGGTCCGACATTCGCTTAAGCGGAACCGCCTCTGCGGTTAAATGACCGCTTATGCGATTTACCTGATCCGGCCCCCTTTTCGCTTCTGCGACTCAATGGCCGCATCTGCGGTCCCGCTTCTGCGGTCTAACAACTGCAGATGCGGTTATGATAGAAGCAGCAACCTCAGTCCTTTTTCTACGTTTCCACCTCACTCGAACCTCGAGCATTTGACCCTCGGGGCTCGGGCGCCGAACATACCGATAAGTCTGAAATCACGAGGCGGACCTACTCGAAGCCTTGAAACACTCAAAACAACGTTAAATTGAGGAATCACACCCCAAAACCCAATATCTCAAATCATTGAACTTCAAGTTCTAAACTTTCCTCCAACGGGTCAAAATGCCCTTAAACTACTCGGATTGACACCAAATTTTTACGGGTAGGTCTTAACTGATTTTTCGGACTTGTACTAAGCTTCGGAATTGAAATCAGAACCCGATACCTATGAACACAATGATTTCTTAGTTTATTTAATTCTTTGAAACTTAAACTTAACAATTTTACATAAAAATTCATTACTCGGGCTATGGACCTCGGAATTCGATTCCGGGCATACGGCTAGGTCCCATATTTTCCCGCAAACCCTCAAAAATTGTCAAATTACGATTTCGGGTCCGTTTCCCCAAAATGTTGACTGAATTCAAACTTGGACTTTTAAAGGAACTTATAGAAGGAACTAGGCTTAATCTTGCTCAGAACTCTTCTAACTTCCAAACCAACCATCTCCACAAGTCATAAATTAGCTAAAGCAAGTGCGAAAAGTATTATTTAGGGGAACGGGGTTCAAAAATGCAAAATGAACAGTTGGGTCGTTACATCTTCCACCTCTTAAACAAACGTTCATCCTCGAACGGTCATAGAAAAGTACCTGGACTGCTGAATAAGTGGGGATATCGGCTCCGCATGTCCTCCTCGGACTCCCAGGTCGCCTCCTCGACCGATTAGCCCCTCCACTGGACTCTTACCGCAGAAATCCTCTTGGACCTCAACTGGTGGTCCTGTCTATCATCAATGGAAACTGGCTCCTCCTCGTAGCCTAAGCTCTCATCTAACCGAATGGTACTGAAATCCAACACATGCGAATAGTCGGCATGATACTTCCGGAGCATCGATGCATGGAAGACTGGATGAACTCCTGATAAACTGGGAGGTAAAGCAAGCTCATAGGCAACCTCCCCAACTCGCCTCAACATCTCAAAGGGGCCAATAAACCTTGGGCTCACTTGCCCTTATTTTCGAATCTCATAATGCCCTTCATGGGCAAAACCTTCAAGAAAACCTTCTCGCCAACCATAAATGATACATCACGCGTCTTCTAATCCGCGTAACTCTTCTGCCTGGACTGAGATGTGCGGAGTCACTCCTGAATCAACTTTACCTTATCCGAGGCATCCTGAACCAAGTCTGTACCAAGCAGCCTAGCCTCACCAGGCTCAAACCATCCGATCGGAGAATGACAACGCCGACCATATAATGCCTCATACGGGGCCATCTCTATGCTGGGCTGATAGCTGTTATTATATTCAAACTCCGCCAAGGATAAGAACTGATCCCACTGCCCTCTAAAGTCAATCACACATGCTCTAAGCATATCCTCCAAAATCTGAAATGTTCGCTCTGACTGCCCGTCGGTCTGAGGATGGAATGCCGTGCTAAGTTCCACGCGGGTCCGCAACTCACTTTGAACAGCTCTCTAGAAATGGGAAGTGAACCGAGGGCCTCTGTCTGATATGATGGAGACTGGCACACTATGCAATATCACTATCTCCCAAATGTAGATCTGAGCATACCTCTCCGCTGTATATGTAGTCGCCACAGGAATGAAGTGGGCTGACTTGGTCAATCTAGCCACAATAACCCACACTGAATCCACCTTCCGCTGAGTCCGCAGCAACCCAACCACGAAATCCATAGTGATGCGCTCCCACTTCCATTCCGGAATAGGCATCCGCTGAAGTAGGCCACCTGCCTCTGGTGCTCATGCTTGACCTGCTGACAGTTCAAACATTTAGCCACATACTCTGCAATGTCCTTCTTCATCCTCCGCCACCAGTAATGCTTCCTCAAGTCACGATACATCTTCGTGGCACCTCGATGAATGGAGTACCTCGAATTGTGGGCCTCCTCTAGAACTCTCTCTCTCAAGCCATCAACATTAGGAACACATACACGGCCCTGAAGCCATAACACACCATCTACGCTAATAGAAATCTCCCTGGCACCTCCCTGAAGTACCGTCTCTCTAAGAACTGCCAAACGTGGGTCATCGAGCTGTCGGGCCTTAATCTTCCCCAACAACGAAGACTGAACGACCACACACGTTAGGACCCGGCTGGGCTCTGAAATATCCAATCTCACCAGCCCTCTAGCTAAAGATTGAACGTCCAAAGCTAATGGTCTCATCTCAGCAGGAATGAATACCAAGCTACCCATGCTCTCCGCCTTCCTACTCAAGGCATCTGCAACCACATTTGCCTTGCCTGGATGATAAAGAATGGTAATGTCATAATCCTTTAGTAGTTCAAGCCACCTGCGCTGCCTAAAATTAAGATCCCTCTGCTTGAACAAATGCTGCAAGCTGCGATGGTCTGTATAAACCTCACATGACACTCCATATAAATAATGCCTCCATATCTTAAGAGCATGAATAATCGCCGCCAACTCTAGATCGTGCACAGGGTAATTTTTCTCATGAACCTTCAGCTGACGTGAAGCATATGCAATAACTCGCCCCTCCTGCATCAATTCACATCCCAGGCCAACGTGAGATGCGTCGCAATACACTGTATATGTCCCTGAACCGGAAGGCAATACAAGAACTGGTGCCGTAGTCAAGGCTGTCTTGAGCTTCTGGAAGCTCTCCTCACAATCATCGGACTAACAGAACGGGGAACCCTTTTGGGTTAATCTGGTCAGAGGGGATGCAATAGATGCAAAACCCTACACGAATCGCCGGTAATAACCTGCTAGCCCCAAGAAACTCCTGATCTCGGTCACTAAAGTAGGACGTGGCCAACTCTGAACTTCCTCAATCTTCTTGGGATCCACTTTAATACCCTCTCCTAACACTATATGCCCCAAGAATGCTACTGAATCTAGACAAAACTCGCACTTGGAGAACTTAGCATAAAGCTTCTGCTCTCGCAAGGTCTGAAGCACTAATCTCAAATGCTGCTCGTGCTCCCCAGGCTACGTGAGTATATCACGATGTCGTCAATGAAAACGATAACAAAGGAATCAATATAGGTCCTGAACACCCTGTTCATCAAGTCCATAAATGTCGCTGGAGCATTAGTCTAGCCAAATAACATCACAAGGAACTCATAGTGGCCATATCTAGTCCTGAATGCGGTCTTCGAAACATCTGAATCCCGAATCTTCAGCTGATGATACCTTGACCTCAGGTCAATCTTAGAGAACAACCTAGCACCCTGCAGCTGGTCAAATAAGTCATCAATACGGGGCAATGGATACTTGTTCTTAATGGTAACTTTGTTCAATTGGCGGTAATCAATGCACATCCGCATAGTCCCATCCTTCTTCTTTACAAACAGCACTGGTCCACCCCAAGGCGATACACTGGGCCTAACAAACCCCTTTGCTAGCAACTCCTCCAACTGCTCATTCAGCTCCCTAGGAGCCATACGGTACGACGGGATAGATCTAGGCTGAGTGCCTTGCGCCAAATAAATACAGAAATCACTATCACGATCCGGAGGCATGCCAGGAAGATCAGAAGGAAAAACATCGATGAACTCTCGAACAACTGGCACGGAATCAATCGTCGAAGACTCTGCGGTGGTGTCTCGAACATAAGCTAAGTAGGCCAAACACCCCTTCTCAACCATGCGTTGAGATTTCAGGAAGGAAATGACCCTGCTAGGTGTATCCACAGTGGAACCCCTTCACTGCAATCTCGGCAACCCTGGCATTGCTAGAGCAACAGTCTTGGAATGGCAATCTAGAATGGCGTGATATGGAGATAACTAATCCATGCATAGAATAACCTCAAAATCGATCATATCGAGCAATAGGAGGTCTGCTCTAGTCTCAAGACCACAGAAAGTAACCACACAAGACCGGTAGATACAGTTCACAACCACATAATCGCCCACAGGAGTGGACACATGAACAGGAGCACCCAAAGGCTCAGGAGAAATAGCCAGGAAATGAGCAAACAGAGATGATACATAAGAATAAGTGGACCCTGGATCAAATAATACTGATGCATCTCTACCACTGAAGGAGATAATACCTGTGATGGCGGCATCTGAGGCCAATACATCCAGCCTGGCTGGAAGAGCATAGAATCTGGTTGGAGCACCGGCTGTCTGGCCTCCACCTGATTGAGGAGTAGCTGGCTGACCTCTCCTTGTCTGGCCTCCACCTCTGGATCGACTTCTTCCATTCTGCCCTCCACCTCTACGTGGCTGGGCCACTGGTGCTGGAGTCATGGGCTGCTGCCCCTGCTGTACTGCCTTGCCCCTAAGCCTAGGACAGTATCTCCTCATGTGGCCTATGTCACCGCACTCAAAACAACATGGTGCGGCAACCTGCTGCCCTGATGACTGTCCCTGATGACTCGTAGATCCCGTGGGAGGAGCCTGGATAGCTGGTGGACGATATAAAGTCTCCGACATAGCACTGAAGTAGGGACCAGAAGAACCCTGAGGACCTAAACACCCACGGAAGAACCCTGAATAGCTGGCAGGCTGTAGGAACTCTCTGGCATGGCACTGAAATAGGGGCGTGTTGGAGCACCCCGGGCGAGAGGTGGTGGTGCTGAAGATGGGGGCCTACTGGGCTTACCCCTCCCATTCTGACCTCTGCCCCTAGCTGGGGCACCTCTGAACTCTTTAAAGAATCTGGCTCTCTTGTCCTGCTGTATCTTCTCCCTACCCCTCTGACGATATCCCTCAATCCGGCGAGCAGTCTCGACCACAAGCTGGTACTCTGTACCTATCTCCACCTCTCGGGCCATACCCGATCGAATACTGAGCTGCAACCCAGCGACGAACCTCCGCACTCTCTCTGCATCTGTAGGAATTATCATAAGTGCATGGCAAGATAACTCAAAAAACCTTGCCTCATAGTCAGTCACAGACATCTGACCCTGCTCAAGGTGCTCAAACTGATACCGTAGCTCTTCCCTCTCAGAGGGCAGAATATACCTATCCAGGAACAACTGCACGAACGAACCCCAAGTGATGGGAGGAGAACCACTGGGCCTACCAAGAGCATAGGACTGCCACCATCTACGGGTCCTGCCCTCAAGCTGAAAAGTAGTGAAGTCGACTCCATGTGACTCCAATATCCTCATAGCATGCAGTCTGTCCCTGCACCTGTCGATGAAATTCTGAGTGTCCTCATGACGCTCACCTCCGAAGATTGGGGGATGAAGTCTAGTCCATCTTCTAGTAACTTCTGCGGATCGAACTCCACAGCTGGCCTAGGCTGGGGTACCGCTGCAACAACTGGCTGAACCCCCTCTGCGGGTAGTGCACGCGGTGTTTGATATACCACAGCTGCATGACCTAGAGCCTGAGCAGTAGGGGTCTGTGCTTCCCCTCCTGCCTGCGAAGCAGCTGGGTCTGCTGAAAATAAACCAACTTGAGTCATGGTGTCCATGAACCGGAGCATACGGCCCATGACCTCCTGAAATCCCGGCGCAGTCATGAAATCCGCCGGAGTAGGCACAGCTGCGGGCGCCTCGCCCTGCTCCTCAATAGTGTGATCCTTCACAGGGTCTGCTGGTGGTGCAATTGGAATAGCTTTAGGACGCCCTTGTCCCCTACCACGGGCTGGTGCCTTCCCCCGGCCTCTACCTCGGCCTCTGGCAATGGGGGGAGCAGCTCCTCCAGGGTTCGAAATGTAGGCGGTACGAGTCCTCACCATCTGTGAGAGAATAGAAGAGGAAATTTAGTATACTGACCACTGCACGAAGGAAAAATGAATAAAGAGTAGTCTTTCCTAACACCCTATAGCCCCTCGAAGATAAATACAGATGTCTCCGTACCGATCCCCAAGACTCTATTAGGTTTGCCCGTAACTTGTGAGACCTACATGAACCTAGTGCTCTGATACCATGTTGTCACTACCCATTTTCCATAATAGGTCATGATGGTGCCCGGCACCATTTGTCAGGCCAGCCAACGCGGAAGAATAATTAAATTCCCATTTACCCTTACCAAAAATCATTATAATAGAATTTTTCCCAATTAAAGTCATAAACCAGTAAAGATCGATAAGATGTAAAGATAGTTATACAACCCAAATAACGTCTACTACTATGTGTGCCAGAACCTGGTGTCACAAGCTAAGGGCAACTAGTAGAATATACACAACATGAATAATACCCTATCCTACTGTCTGAATCAGGATAGACAGAAACAACAAAAATACAAAGAAGACTTCTTCGGCTGCGGATCGGCAAGAAGGAAGTAAAGCTCACTGTAGAAATCCCAGATGCGCTCACTGATATGCACCAGAGTGATGTCCGGATCCACCTGCCTCAATCCTGTACATTTAAGTACAAAAGTGTAGCATGAGTACATAAACAACATGTACCCAGTAAGTATCCCGTCTAATCTCGAAGAAGTAGAGACGAGAGGTCGACTCGATACTTACTAAGGTCAATTTTTTTTTATATATATATATAAAAGTATGATGTGTTCAAAACATGGAATTGCAAGTATCTACAGTTTATAGCAAGTGGTATAAGTCAAGAATTTTACAACATCAAGTTTGTAATTCATCATATGAGATAATGGCAAAACAAAGCATGTATAAGCTTTTCCACAATTAACATGCGCACATAATACCGAGGCGACGATCCGAACCAACAGAAATAAACTGTGCACTTGCCGAGGGTCGACGACGCGCCTATAGATGCATCTATTCATTCCGAGGCAATCGGCCCGATCCACAAATAAGGATAAAATATCAAGTTCACACACATGACACATAAATGGTCAAAATACCAATTCAAATTCAATTAACTATAGAAATATGCTCATATCCCCTTTTTAAGTCTCTAGTACACACTAGGTGTTCATAACAACAATTTAACATAAGAGATATATTTATTAGGCATGTTGTAGGTCCTAATCTACCCGGACATTTAACATAGTAGTAGCTACGCACGGGCTCTCGCCACCTAACGTGTGCGTAGTCCCTGCATTTAGCAACAAACACTCAAACATTAATCCTAAGGGGACAACTCCCTCTTACGAGGTTAGAAAGGAGACTCACCTCGCTCCAAAGTGCACTCCCAATGTCCAAAAACGAGCCCAAGTCCTTAATTCGAAGACGGACAATCCCAAACTAATCAAATGAAGTGAGAACTAGTCAATAAAGGCTTACAAGGTTAAATTCTAGCTATTTAAGCAATTCCCCAACAATTAACACAAGTTTCCTAAATTTCGACCCCGGGCCCACGTGCACGGATTCTGAGATTTTTTGAAGGAAGTCGTTCCCTATCACCTAAGGATCACCAATATATGATTTCTAGTTCATTACATGGCAAATTATGTGATAAAACCTTAGTTTTCATTAAACCCTAGGTCTATCTCAAATCCCTTAATTTTACCAAATTTTTAGTGTTAAATCTACCTAATATTTATGTATTTTAACTAAAAGTGAGTGGGAATTACTTATCTTACAATGATATGTGGAGACTCTCTCTTTGAAATCCCCAAAATCGCCCAAGTGTTGAGAGAAATGTGTTAAAAATGGAGTTGAGTCCGTATTAAATGAGCTACTGTCCCCATCGATTTTTGCTTCTGCGGTCTGGGGCCGCATAAGCGAGACCGCTTATGCGGTTACTAGGCCGTTTCTGTGGTCCAGGGCCAGTTGGGCTCGACCACTTTTGAGGTTCGACATCAGCTTAAGCGGAACCGCCTGTGCGGTTAAATAACCGCTTATGCGGTTTACCTGGTCCGGCCCCCTTTTCGCTTTTTCGACTCAATGGCCTCATCTGCGGTCCAAGTACCGCAGATGCGGTTATGACAAAAGCAGCAATCTCAGTCATTTTTCTAAGTTTCCACCTCACTCGAACCTCGACCATTTAATGCTCGGGGCTCGGGCGCCCGAATATACCGACAAGTTTGAAATCACAAGGCGGAATACTAGAACCCTCGAAACACTCAAAACAACGTTAAATTGAGGAATCACACCCCAAAACCCAATATCTCAAATCATTGAACTTCAAGTTCTAATCTTTCCTCCAACGGGTCAAAACGCCATTAAAGTACTCGGATTGACACCAAATTTTACGGGTAGGTCTTAATTGATATTTCAGACTTGTACCAAGTTTCGAAATCAAAATCTGAACCCGATACCTATGAACATATTGATTTTTTAGCTTATTTAATTCTTTGAAACATAAACTTAACAATTTTACAGAAAAATTCATTACTCGGGCTAGGGACCTCGAAATTCAATTTCGGGCATACGCCCAGGTCCCATATGTTCCCGCGCACCATCAGAAATTGTCAAATCTCGATTCCGGGTCCGTTTCCCCAAAATGTTGACCGAATTCAACTTGGCCTTTTAAAGGAACTCAAAGAAGGAACTAGACTTAATCTCGCTCAGAACTCTTCTAACTTCCGAACCACTCATCCCCGTAAGTCATAAATTAGCTAAAGCAAGTGCGAAAAGTATTATTTAGGGGAACGGGGTTCAAAAATGCAAAACGATCAGTCGGGTCGTTACATCCTCCACCTCTTAAACAAACGTTCGTCCTCGAATAGACACAGAAAAGTACCTGGACTACTGAATAAGTGGGGATATCAGCTCCGCATGTCCTCCTCGGACTCCCAGGTCACCTCCTCGACCGATTGGTCCCTCCACTGGACTCTTACCGCAGAAATCCCCTTGGATCTTAACTGGCGGTCCTGTCTATCAATAATGGCAACTGGCTCCTCCTCGTAGCCCAAGCTTTCATCTAACCGAATGGTACTGAAATCCAACACATGCGAATAGTCGGCATGATACTTCCGGAGCATCGATACATGGAAGACTGGATGAACTCCTGATAAACTGGGAGGTAAAGCAAGCTCATAGTCATCCTCCCCAACTCGCCTCAACACCTCAAAGCGGCCAATAAACCTTAGGCTCAACTTGCCCTTCTTTTCGAATCTCATAATGCCCTTCATGGGCAAAACCTTCAAGAGAACCTTCTCGCCAACCATAAATGATACATCACGTGCCTTCTGATCCGCGTAACTCTTCTGCCTGGACTGAGCTGTGCGGAGTCTCTCCTGAATCAACTTTACCTTATGCAAGGCATCCTGAACCAAGTCTGTACCAAGCAGCCTAGCCTCACCAGGCTCAGACCAACCGATCGGAGAATGACAACACCGACCATATAACGCCTCATACGGCGCCATCTCTATGCTGGACTGATAGCTGTTATTATATGCAAACTCCGCCAAGGATAAGAATTGATCCCACTGCCCTCCAAAGTCAATCACACATGCTCTAAGCATATCCTCCAAAATCTAAATTGTCCGCTCCAACTGCCCGTCGGTCTGAGAATGGAATTCCGTGCTAAGCTCCACGCGGGTCCCCAACTCATTCTGAACAGCTCTTAAGAAATGGGAAGTGAACTGAGGGCCTCTGTCTGATATGATGGAGACCGGCACACCATGCAATCTCACTATCTCTCGAATGTAGATCTGAGCATACCTCTCTGCTGTATAAGTAGTCCCCATCGGAATGAAGTGGGCCGACTTGGTCAATCTATCCACAATAACCCACACTGAATCCACCTTCCGCTGAGTCCGCAGCAACCCAACCACGAAATCCATAGTGATGCGCTCCCACTTCCATTCCGAAATGGGCATCCGTTGAAGTAGGCCACCTGCCTCTGGTGCTCATGCTTGACCTGCTGGCAATTTAAACATTTAGCCGCATACTCCGCAATGTCCTTCTTCCTCCGCCACCAGTAACGCTACCTCAAGTCACGATACATCTTCGTGGCACCTGGATGAATGGAGTACCTCAAACTGTGGGCCTCTTCTAGAACTCTCTATCTCAAGCCATCAATATTAGGAACACATACACGATCCTAAAGCCGTAACACACCATCCTCGCGATCGGCCCGATCCACAAAACATTGTTAAATTAAGGAATCACGAGGCGGACCTACTCGAACCCTCGAAACACTCAAAACAATGTTAAATTGAGGAATCACACCCCAAAACC
>MU774220.1:0-13716 GCA_026770625.1 Nicotiana glauca
TTCCTGCATTTTGCTGATCTTCTTCTTCCTTATCACCTTAGAACTCATTGAGTTTCATTTCAATTTGACCAGGTAGACATCTCCTTTCTCATCAGTGTAAATTCGATTGAAATGAATTGAAGCTGGAATTTGCAAGTTTTGTTCGTGTCATAATATGTCAAACTTTAGATTGAATTTGTAATAGTATTAATCATAATTTGATTTGTAGTAAACTTTGGATGAAATGTATAACCAGACTGTTATTTCCTAATTGTTAGTAGTATATTTGGACTGTTATTTAGATTTCCAGTTATTTTCATGAATCAATTATGTAGTCATAGGTTAAAAAATATTTTACAATTTGAATTCGGTAGATTGTGTAGCTCCTGGTTATTTTTTTTGACTTCTATTATGAATTAAATGTTTGGCTTAGTTTGGTAATAATAAAAACAGGTGCAAAATAGTTGCTAGTGTTAGTATCTAATTCCAATTGATCTTATAACCGTAAAATAGAGCCATTGATAGTAAATTCCAATAGTTGATCTAGTAGTCTAAGTCTGAATATTGTAAGCACTAGAATGTTGAGATGTAGTTTGTAAGTGCCAATTTGAATTAACCCCTAAGTCACTATCATGCCTGTTAAAATCGAACCATGCCTTTAATATGATTTTCAAATTATTATAACATTTAGGAAGCTCATTGACAGGTTTTAAATACCGTTTGTCTCATTGTTAATCATCAAAAGGAAAGTTAAGCGCCAAATAAGAATTTAAGCAATTAATTTACATTTTGTTGAGTTAAATTTGTGATTAAAATTATTTGTGTGGCCCATTAAGACTGAAGCTGGAACTAATCGAATTTGGCCTAAAAATTGGGCTATGAGTTTTGGCCCAGATCGTTTTAGAAACTATTACCCAGACTTGATGTCTGATTTGAAATTAGCCAATGGACAGTGAGAAGTGGGCTTTCATCATGAGCCTGATTCATTGGGCCAAATATTTTTAAGTTTAACTATTTTAAAATGAGATTGCCTTAGATTTAGTTCCTTCTTATTACTAGAGACAAAAACAAAAATAGAAAATATAGTTGCTTTAGGCATAGTCTTTAAATACAAAATAGAGATAAGCCTCGCTCGACAAAATAAACAATTGCGGGGCCCTTAAATAAATTGATATAAAAATCTTAGATTTGGAAGGACCGTTTAGCAAATTTCACGGTCTTTCCCAAAGCTAACAAGACGTAGATACTCTAGGCACGATTTATAATATTACCTTCTTAATACGGGTGCACATTTATGTGACCCAAATCCAAGTCTCAATGAAGTCGAAATGGGTTAAAAGCCACAGGCGTACTGGTACGACGTGGTCAAAAAATACATTTTCACTACGTTGTAATTATTTAAATAATAAAGCGGAATACTAAATGCACATAAAAACGGAACATATGAAATCAGATAATAATAAATACAACAATTGAGCGACCGTGCTAGAACCACAGAATTCGGGAGTGCCTAACACCTTCTCCCAGATTAACAGAATTCCTTATGCGGATTTCTAGTTCGCAGACTGTAACAGAGTCAAAACTTTCCTCGGTTCGGGATTCATCCGGTGACTTGGGACACCATTATTCTCCCAATTGGCGACTCTGAAAATAAATAAATCTCGTTCCGACTGTCCTTAAATTGGAAAAACTCCTTCCTTTTATTATATCCCTTCTCGGGGTGTAGTAAATAGCTTGAAATAAAAAAAAGGAGGTGTGACATCCCAGCATTTATTTTATATAAAAAAATCACTGATTGCATCACAAATATTTGTATAATAATTTTTGTGGCTTAATTTTATCATTTTGCATTTATATTAAGTTTCAATTATTGCACAAATGGCCGTATTTATATTTTTAGGATGCAATTATAATTACTTTACAATTATAGCCTATGTTTGCATTATCACTTTATTTTACCAGAAAATAGCCTTTTATTTATTTTAAAAAACTTTCAGGCATGAAAATCATTTTTTACAACCTATTAGTTATTTTTAAATTTTTTTATCAATTAAATAGGTATTTAATAAATGGCCTTCTTATTTTCGGATTTAGCCTATTAGCTAGCCCAATTTTAAATCCCATACCAGCCAAAAGACCCTAGGCCCAAACCCCTAACAAACCTACCCGACCCAGTTCTTGCTAGATCTTGGCCATTGATCGTTTTGATCAATGGTCCAGATCTCCCCTTACCTAAATTAAACTAAACTATGCCCCCAAACCCTAATTATTCTAACACCCCTCTCCGCCGTCATGTGTTCCTCTCCTCTCTCAAATGCTCTCAAATCCTAACCCTAATTCACCCTCATCGTCACTCATCTGTTGTCGTTCATGGTGGTTTCTCACCATCATCAGACCTCTAATGGCCTCTCCTATGCTGGTATCGCCATCTCTAAGGTCCCCAAGGGAGCAGGGTCAGTCCGCTTACACTTATGGCCCTTTCTTGCCTGTTTCATGCTGTTCCAGTTTGATTTCGAGTAAGATCTTCCTATTTTTCCTTAAACCTATGGATTTCTAAGCCTACTTCTTCATCTATGTATTTGTTTTCTCGAAACCCTGATTTCATCCTTCAAACTTCTCAGATCTGTGCAAGATCTGAGATAGATTGAGTCTATTTCACATGAGTTTTACAAAATCTTCTTATTTACGAATGATTTTCCATTTTCTCTAAACTAGGGTTTCCCGAAAATTTCTTGCTTCAAAACGTTTTGCTAATTTTAAGTATTTAAGCTTCTATTCTTACATGTTTTAACCGGTTTCGTAGAGTTTGCTTCAACCCTAACTAGTTTATGATAAAACCCCAATTTTGCAATATTTTATTTGGATTCTGAGTTTGTCCGAGTTTACTTGTGTAGCGACTTCGTTCAATGCTTTGGTTCCAGTGATTTTTCTTTAGCTTAATTTGATGTCTCGTGATTTTTATCCTAATGTGCCTCTACTAAGGTTCTTGGTTCGGCTTCTTAATTCATTCTATGTGTCAATATTCATTCTTTCTATCCATGGTAAACCTATATTTTTCTCCTTAAATTAGTGTTGTTTTGAATTCTAGATTTACCAATTTGTTTCGTTAAAACCTATATGTTGAGTCTTGACTATTCCTTTATTTTGCAACCTTGTTTAGTTTCTTGCCTTATTTGAATTGTCTACGATACTTGCTGACTCTTACTAATTGTTTCCTTAATTAAACCCTTGTTATTTGCCTCAATTCCCCTATTATATGCTTAAGTTTAACTTGATTCGTTTTTCCTTAAATGTATTCTGCAATCCATTGGGTAATTACCCTCAATCAAGGGAAAATTATGCTAATATTTGTGTAATTGATTCTATGGCTTCCTTAATTTGCTGGATGATTTATCTCCTTTACCTTATTCTCCTTGCTCTAAACTGCTATATATACTCTCCTTCATTCTTATTTTGGGACGAACATTAGTTCATCAATATTCTCACACTCTTAAAAGCTCTCTATTCTCTTCTATTACTTGCAATTCTCATTAACTTAGCTGGTTGTAAGCCAAGGTTGGTATTTGCACTATCTCCTCTCTATACTCTGTATTCTCTCCTTAATTGGTATGTCCTGATTCAATTCAAATTCTAAAACTATGTGTTTCTTTGTTGTTTCTGTTTATTAGTTATAAATTCTAGTCCTGTTTATTATTTTACTATCATGACTGCTCAATGTATAACCAACATGCCTATATCACACTACCTAACTACAGTCTCACCTAGCATGTTGGAATTTATTTTGACTAATTTATTTACCCACAAGGATATGTTTACTGTTAAGCATGCCCAATCCTGTCTTGTGATAATTGAATGCATACTGTTTTGCTCATTAGCATGTCCAAGCTACATTGCTCGTTTACTGTCTCACCCATCATGTCTAAATTCCACTTTTTTCTATATGTGATTAGTATTTCAAAACTGTGACTGCTTTTATGAAGTGCTTGCCTAGTTTGTTAATCTAAATCTAGCTTACCCTACTTTAATAATGAAATCCTGCTAAGTCATCTAGCCCTTCAAAGTACTATAGTTGTGTGTATTGATCATGTCCAAGATCTATGTGCTCTCAACCTATCTTTGCTGTAATCTTTGTAAATAACTTATCAATCCTATCTTGAGAAGTATGTGCATTTGTTTTCTTAGACACTAGGGTGTATTCTATGTGTCCCCAACCCCCTCTCACTCCATGTGTGGAATGTGTTTGCCCTAAAATGTTTTTGAAGCTATTTGTTTTGTGACTTGCATTTTGATTTCAAAAAAAGTTCTTCGTGTTTTATTAAATTGTTTTATCACCCAAACTAGTACTGGTTTCAGAAAATCTCTTCACCCCTAAGAGCATTCTTTATACTGTTCAGCAAAACCTTTTTTTTTCAAAACTATGCACTCTCACTCATTCTTAGGTTATTAAGTCCCGTCCCTCTGGTATATGTACTGGTTAGAGGTCCCTGAGATCTCTCTAAACTCTGGCATATCAGGGATGGCTCTTACACACTGCATAGAAATTAGTCCTTATTGAGAACGGCCTGGGTTTGAGCACTGTCCGGGATCCTTAAGGTCCTTAGGGAACTCTGGCACACCTAGACATGAAATTGGCTATGATACTTTGGGCATTTGAGACTACTGAAAGTCTGGTGTATCAGGATTTGCTTTGGGCCTACTTCAGGTTCCCTATAGCTTAATTTCTACTCTATTTATATAATTTTTATTCAATCCTTGGTCTGCAATAATTAACTGTAAACGAATATTGGAGTGACTAGTGAAAAGGGACGGTTGTTGTATACTTTGGGTAAAAATGGGTAGATAACATGCCTATAGGGTTGACTTTGGTTCAAATGTGTTTTGTTATATAACATGCCTATATGGTTCATTAGGTTCAAGTGTGTTTTGTTAGATAATATGCCTATAGAGTTTTACTTTGGTCAAATAAATTCTACTTTCTTCACTTTACATAATTAGACATCATGCCTATAGGATATAAAATCATCTTTAATCATACAAATCATGCCTATTGGATCTAAAATCATCTTTAAGAATAGAAATTATGCCTATAGGATCTAAAATCAGCTTTAACTAGACATCATGCCTATAGGATTCAAAAATCAGTTTAATTAGAAATCATGCCTATAGGTCCTAAATAAGTTAATCAATTTTCTTACTCGTTTCTTTAATAGTCCTCAACGATGTGTTAATTAACATCACTAGAAAGCATGCCTATAAGATAAAGAACTTCAAAATGCTTCCTAGAATTTTGACTGCATATACATGCTTAGGAAATCCTTAGGGCATTAAATAACTGTGAAACCAGTTGTATATATATGGGAAATTATCCAGGCTTAACAAGATGTAAAACCAGTAGGTAAACTTGTTAGGACCCTGCCACTTCCTTTAAAAAATAAACGCTGCATGTTCTGTTTTGTGATGTTCATCTAGATATCTCGTTCTTAAGATTTCTGAACTTCTTTTAAAAAGCTGTGTTTTAGATGAGCTATTTGACTGCCTATTTACATACAGAGGTAAATGTGAGCCTGCTAATTGTCTATCCTTATTCGCTTGTCATATATGTTATTTGCCTTTCACCTAGATTTTTACCTTTTTACAAACATTAGGTTGTCTAGAATTGTCCATATTTAGGGGTCCCAAATTCCTCTAGGACCATAAGGAAGGGATGAGTAGTAGTATGCTTAGAGGTCGTTAATTAAACTCGCTCATATAACCACTAAGGGGCGGGTAGTGGATAGTAAAAGGATATGATGACTTCGTGCTAATGTCACGTGTAGCTCCTCATTAAGGAGTGATTACCAGGAATTTCATAGGTATGATCCTATAGGCTAAACAACCTAGGAGTCCCCTTTCCTAATTCCCATATGTGTTTTGAACCTCCCTTACATATGCATAAGCTGTCCAAATCTCTTTATCTTCATTATTTGAACTTCATTAATAATATGTGCATTTAGATGAGGGAAAGTCACTTATTTTGCAAATACTTGCTTGCTTGTTAATTGACTAATTCACATAGTTTAAGTTCGGCTGGGACCCACCGTTGTAGACCGCGTGGGGGTGCCTAACACCTTCCCCTTAAGGTTATTTCGAGCCCTTACCCTAATCTCTGGTGATGCAAACTAGTTCATGATTTAATCACTCTAGGTGCCCTAACACACCATAATCCGTTAGGTTGTAACTCTTCAAATACCCAATTCCCAAAAGGAAATGAGTTATTCCCCCATAAATGTCGAAACCCAAACTTCCCTACCAAGAAAGGGGAAAAAGGGGGCACGACAGTATGGCGACTCTGCTGGGGATCTTCCAGACTCTTACCATAATGAACTTATTTTTGTGAATACCGTATACCCTTTTCCCTTTATTCAGATTTAACTTCTTATTTATGATTTCTTTTATTTTCTGAAAACTGACTTGTCTCTTTATTTTCTTTTTTCCGTAACCATCTTTCAATTATTTAAATACTACATTTATTATTCCTCTGTGCAAATACCTGAAAAAATGCTATTTATTGCTACATAAATCATTCTCCACATCATATTCCACTTATGCGTATCAAATCCTATAGCAAGACTTGATGAGTGGTTACGCTCTTCCAATTTATTACCCTTAAATTCAAAAAGGCATATTTGCAATAAAACTAGTCAATTAGCGGTGCATTCGACAATCCCGTGCCTTTTCCCCTCAAGTTGTGCGCTTAAGGGTACCGGTCTAGACCCCCGTAGTAACCATACTCTTATCATAATTGTGCATACATCTTGGTCAAACCTAGTCGGATTAATATGTTGTCCATATAATAATCCTTTAAGACAAGACTTATCCAAAATTCCACCGGGGTTTCCATAATCCCAACGGACACAATCACATTCTGGGCATGAATTTGGAGAACTAAATGCCAATATGCTAATCATGAATGTACAAATAGTCAACTTTGGTGGGGAAGAAAGGCCTAACCTTTTTGTTTTTTGCAGAAAATGAGGCATGAGGTCCCCAGATTCGGCATGGTCAGCAACATTCCACCATTACTATTGGATTGGTAGGAGGACCTTTCCTTAAGTGACAGGAAATACGTAAGGAAACACTTGGGCAATTTACCTTATCCACTAGACATTCATCCAAACAATAGGTTGATCGAGGCTGCCACTTTGTTCTGGGACAGTGAAATGGTTGTGTTACGTTTTGGTGATATGGAAATGACACCAGTTCTAGAAGAAATTGGGGGACTTGCGGGACTGGCATGGGATAGCCCTGGATTGTTGATACCGGAGAACCGTACTAGTAAAGGGTTCCTAAAGATGATGGGGCTGAAGAAAAACACTGACTTGGAATGGTTGAAGAAATCCTACATACCCTTCGAATACCTGTATTAGAGATATGGCCATAGCAAGTCATATCGTACCTTCTATGATGAGCTTTCTATCACTTCTCTGGGACACATCCACCGCAGAGTGTTCGTGTTCATTTTGTGCTTCTTGGGCCTGATAGTATTCCCGATGAAAAGGGAAAGAATCCATACTAGATTGGCCATGGTCGCCAAAACTTTGATGGAAGGGATCAATGGACAGACATACACTATAGTCCCCATGATCATAGCGGACATCTACAGGGCTCTGGACTGCTATTAAAGAGGGATCAATCATTTCAAGGGTTGTAACTTGTTGTTGCAATTGTGGTTATTGGAACATCTTCAAAGGGGTCAGTATCACCAAGAATTTCCACGAAGGGCTTGGAACGATCGTATTGCCATCCATCACCCCAAGCGGATGACTTACATTCTAGAAAAGTTTGCTCAGCCAGAAAGTGCCAAAGAGTGGGTAGAGTTCTTCGACAATCTGACCGAGGAACAAGTACAATGTATGTTTGAATGGTTCCCAACAAACAAATTCATTATCAGATCCAAAGACGCTCCACACTTGGTGCTGATTGGGTTGAGAGGAATATACCTTTATGTCCTAATCCGAGTTATAAGGCAAGCGGGTAGGAAGAAGGTTGTACCTAGGATTTTCAAGATGAGCCATTTAGCAGACTTTCAAGATGACGACGTCCCTTACAAATGCCAAGATTAGCACATGTGGCACTGCAAGATCATTGTGGAAAAGAACACCATTGAGCCAGAGATATTTCTAAACTATTACTACTTTTTATGAAGTTCTTGCCTAGTTTGTTAATCTAAATCTAGCTTACCCCACTTTACTAATAAAATCCTGCTAAGTCATGTAGCCCTTCAAAGTACTTTAGTTGTGTGTATTGATCATGTCCAAGATCTATGTGTTCTCAACCTATCTTTGCTGTAATCTTTGTAAATAACTTGTCAATCCTATCATGAGAAGTATGTGCATCTGTTTTCTTAGACACTGGGGTGTATTCTATGTGTCCCCAACCCCCTCTCACTCCATGTGTGGAATGTGTTTGCCCTAAAATATTTTTGAAGTTGTTTGTTTTATGACTTGCATTCCGATTTCAAAAGAAGTTCTTCGTGTTTTCTTAAGCTGTTTTATCACCCAAACTAGTACTGGTTTCAGAAAACCTCTTCACCACTAAGAGCATTCTTTATACTGTTTAGCAAAACCTTTTTTTTCAAAACTATGCACTCTCACTCATTCTTAGGTTATCAAGTCCCGTCCCTCTAGTATATGTACTGGTTAGAGGTCCCTGAGATCTCTCTAAACTCTGGCATACAAGGGATGGCTCTTACACACTGCATAGAAACTAGTCCTTATTTGAGAACGACCTGGGTTTGAGCACTGTCCGGGATCCTTGAGGTCCTTAGGGAACTCTGGCACACATAGACATTAAATTGGCTATGAAACTTTGGGCATTTGAGACTACTGAAGGTCTGGTATATCAGGATTTGCTTTTGGCCTACTTCAGGTTCCCTATAGCTTAATTTCTACTCTATTTATATAATTTTTATTCAATCCTTGGTCTGCAATAATTAACTGTAAACGAATATTGGAGTGACTAGTGAAAAGGGAGGGTTGTTGTATACTTTGCGTAAAAATGGGTAGATAACATGCCTATAGGGTTGACTTTGGTTCAAATGTGTTTTGTTATATAACATGCCTATAGGGTTCATTAGGTTCAAGTGTGTTTTGTTAGATAATATGCCTATAGGGTTTTACTTTGGTCAAATAAATTCTACTTGCTTCACTTTACATAATTAGACATCATGCCTATAGGATATAAAATCAACTTTAATCATACAAATCATGCCTATTGGAACTAAAATCAGCTTTAAGCATAGAAATCATGCCTATAGGATCTAAAATCAGCTTTAACTAGACATCATGCCTATAGGATTCAAAAATCAGTTTAATTAGAAATCATTCTTATAGGTCCTAAATAAGTTAATCAATTTTCTTACTCGTTTCTTTAATAGTCCTCAACGATGTGTTAATTAACATCACTAGAAAGCATGCCTATAAGATATGAGGTTGATCAATGGATGGAAATAAATGGCTGTCAATTCCAATAGAAGGTTGGAATATCTTGACCGGGGACTAGTAGAGCTAGAGGGTAAAATCATAAAGATGATTGTGGATTGCCAGAATGCTGAAGGAAGTGAAGGAGGACATTTGGCTAGATCCTACCTACTGCTAGGTCTGCGCGAGCTGGGAAACCTGTGTGATGGAGTTAGGAAGATCGAATCTAGGGAAGGTCCTTCTGGGACCAAGTAGGCTACATTTATTTTCTTTCCTCCTTCTGGGACCAAGTAGGCTACATTTATTTTCTTTCCTAAATGTAATTAGGCCAAGTGCCAATAGTGACTTACTTTTCTATTATCTTAGTGTCGTTTAGGGATTCGACTATTTTCATATTGTGAAATGAGGCATTCACTGGCATCTAAAGTTCTCCAAATATATTTGTCGCTAGGCCTATCTCGGGGACAAGAGGCTCCCAAATTTGGACACACATTTACATTCTCGCAATATGTGTTTAAATACTGCAAACATTTCAGAACCCTTACTGACTTGTTTACCTTTTTGTTTTCCTTTCATTCTTTATTCCCATCCCCTAATATTGGTTCGCTCATATTGGCATCATCGGCATATCACACCAGATCTAGAGGCCCTCCACCTCTTGCTCCTCCAAGTAATACACAAGGCAAAGAAAAAGTAAAAATGGACGACTTAAGTGGTATTCAAAAGGAGAATGCTGAGAACGTAGAAACTTCTGACGGTCGGAGTACTCCGGCACCAAATGATATAGTCTTGAGGTTAGAACAAAAGATACTGGAGCTATATGGATAACTTGAGCAGGTCCGTAACTTGGAAACCTTATCCCTCACTTTGAATGTTCCCGACATTAATCAACAAGACACAAAGAACCCAGCACCTCAAAATACACCAAACCAACCCACAAAACATTCCAGTACCGCATCAATATGCAACCCCACCTCAAAATCTCAATCCCTTACCAGTACCAACTCCACCACAAAATCACCATAAACCAATTCAGTATCTACCAACCGCTACTTGTCACACTCCCCAGAACACACCACAACTCATTCCCGATCCTCAAAACTCAACCAATGACCATCACTACACCCTAGTTCGCTCACCAAAACAACCCTATATATGTGGAAACCGTACCTCACTCTACTCAACCAACTTCCTATACACTAGAATCCACTGAGAAAGACTTGGGCATAAAAAATATGGCCAAAGAACTCAAGAAATTGATAAGTCGGGTTTAGGGTGTCAAAGGCGGCAAAGGGATAGAGGGTTTGAAGTATGAAGACCTATACATACAACCAGATATAGAACTTCCAGAGGGGTACAAGCCTCCTAAGTTTGAGATGATTAACAGTGTAGGTGATCCCAGGGTTTATCTAAGGACCTATTGTGACAAGCTTGTCGCGGTCGGAAAGGATGAAAAGATCCGGATGAAACTCTTTATGAGGAGTCTTACTGCAGATGCTTTGTCCTGTTACATCAGCCAGGATCCAAAGAAATGGTCCAACTAGGTGAGTATGGCATCTGATTTCATGGACCAGTTTAGGTTCAATACAGAAAATGCACCATATGTTTTCTACGTTCAGAACTTCAAGAAGAAAACTACCGAGACTATCCACGAGTATGCTACTCGTTGGAGGTCAGAAGCGGCCAAGGTCATACCACATTTGGACGAGGAATAGATGTACAAGTTCTTCGTCAGAGCACATGATCTGCAGTATTATAAAAGTTTGATGGTTATTGAAAACCATAAATTCTCTGATATCATCAAACTCGGAAGAATCGAGGAAGCATCAAAAGCGGGATGGTAAAATTATTTGAGGCATTATAGGCCACAAATTAGGCATTGAAATCAGGCGGCATATCAAAGAAGAAAGATGTTGGGGCAGTAATGGTGGCTCAAGGCCTGAAATCTCCATTTACCTATCAAACACCTCCACCCACATATCAAACACCTCCACCCACATACCAAGCACCTCCACCCAAATACCAAGCACCACCACCTACATATCAGCCATCATCTCCCAGATATTCCCAACCAACCATTGTCTATCATACCTATAACTCTCAAACCTCTCATTTCCAGTCACCTTCGAATCGCCAAATTTTTCCAAGACTGAGACCCAATTTTGACCACAAGACACCCAAACAATACATCGCTATTGCTGAACCCATCGACTAACTGTATGAGAGATTGAAAGCGGCAGGTTATGTCACTCATGTTCCTGCTGCGGCATTAGAGAATCCATCCTAATGGGTCAATCCAAACAAAACTTATGCATATCATTCTGTTATGAAGGGGTAAACCACTGATGAGTTCCGAACATTGAAAGATATGATCCATATGCTGATTGAAAACAAGTTCGTACAGGAGAAAGAAACCGATCCCAATATACATAACAACCCTATCCCTGATCATAGAGGTGGTGGGGTACATGTGATAGAGACGAACGAAGAGTGGGACCCTGAGGGGTCGATTGGGCTTATTTGGGAAGGTGATGACTTTAAAACCTCAGTCACACTCACTCCTATTGTAGTACAAACTCAGTAACCAATCGAGGTTGAGGTAGCTGCATCAGTTCCATTTGAGGTAGAGGTGGCCCACCTGTGGCCACCCCTGTTCCGTTTGAAATAGAAATGGTCACACCTTTCATAGTGACAGTATCAACTACACCTCCTTTCAATTCAAAAGCAATACCGTGGGATTATGTTGCTGAAGCTCGACGAAAAGGGAAGGAGAATATAGAGAAATCTGATACTATACAAGGAATGACTAGGATCGGAAGAGTCTATACGCTTGAACACTTGGGAGGACCAAGTAAGGATTCCACTACCAAGCAACCTGTCACTGAAACAAGGCCAGATGGCCTTTGTAGGAAAGTACAAGTGAGGGATTATCCTGTCATTGATCATTTAAACAAAACCCCAGCTCATATATCCATCATGTAACTGTTGCAAAATTCAGAGGCGTACAAGAACGCTTTAATGAAGCTTTTGAGTTAAGCTTATATACCCAACAACATCACTGGTAGAGAGATGGCCAATATGGTAGGGAAGGTGCTGGAAAGTCATAAAATAATCTTCCATTAGGACGAGCTGCAACCTAAAGGGTTGAATCACAATCGAGCATTGCATATGACGGTGCAATTTGAAGATAAATTCATTGCCAGGGTCTTGATTGATGGGTGTTCAAGCCTCGACATTTGTCCGTTGGATACTATGAAAAGATTGGACAAAGGTTTTCATGAAATACGGGACGGAAGCATGAACGTGAAAGTTTTTGATGGGTCTCAAAGGTCCACGATTGAGGAAATTAACCTTTTCTTGCATATGGGGCCAACTTGGTTCGATGTTGAGTTTCGGGTGCTTGATATACCGGCCTCGTACAATCTTTTGTTGGGCCGACCATGGATACATGCCACTGGGGCAGCGTCTTACACACTACATCAAGCCGTGAAATTTGAATGGAATCGCCAGGAGGTGATCATTCACGGAGACGGGAGTAACCCTATTTACATCATCCAAACCATCCTGATTATCAAAACTAGAAGAAGGCTAGGAGGGGAACCTATCATCACATTGAACGTGTCAATCCCTTTGAGAAGGACAAATGATGGATTAGCAAAATAGAAATCATACTGGCATGGTATAGGTATGAACCCGACAAAGGGCTTGGGAAGAATCTCCAGAGTATTACTAAACCGATACGGCTGAAGATCATGGTACTACCTTTGGGCTAGGATATCAGTACACATGGCAAAAGTATAATGATTGGTCGCCTCCATGGCCCGAACCATGTTACCCTCTCGAACAACCAGTGCCACATCTGGATAAAGCTTTTCACCAAGCTAATATAATATTGGGAACTGCAAAAGAGGAGGCATTAGCTGGGCTGAAGAATCTATTCTTGAAGGATGAAGACATGGACTGTAGTGCAATAATTGAGGAGGATGTGGAAGAAGGCCTCACCATATGGATTGTGGAGAAGGGAGTTGTTCTCAGGAACTCGATCGCCACACCATCCCGGGCCCATCGAGTTCTTGGAATTATTATTACTTTTCCTGATGAACCAATGACTATGACATGTAATGATGCAACGCAATATGAGGACAGTGATTTGGATGAAGAATACGAGATACCTGAGGAAGTTGTCAGGGAGGTTGAAACCTTTGAGAATAAGCCTAAAACCAATCTAGACAAAACTGAAGCAGTTAATTGGGGGGGGGGGGGGTCGAGACCGTCAAGG
>MU774220.1:14755-85951 GCA_026770625.1 Nicotiana glauca
GGGTGTCGAGACCGTCAAGGAGACTCACATCGGCATTCACTTACCACTAATAGAGAAAGAGGAGTACATTCTTTTCTTAAAGGAATATAAGGACAACTTTGAATGGTCGTATGATGACATGATTTGTTTGAGCACATCCATAGTGGTTCATAAGTTGCCTACTAATCCCATGTATTCGCCAGTAAAGCAAAAACTCAGAAAGTTCAAACCAGATATGAGAGTGAAAATCAAGGAGGAAGTTACTTAGCAGATCAAAGCCAAAGTTCTTAGGGTGGTTGAGTACCCAACCTGGTTAGCCAACATTGTGCCAGTACTGAAGAAAGATGGGAAAGTCAGGGTATGTGTTGACTATCGAGAATTAAACAGAGCAAGTTCCAAGGACGACTTTTTACTGCCGAACATACATATCCTGATCGACAATTGCACCAAGCACAAACTCCAATCATTTGTAGATTGCTTTGCAGGGTATCACCAGGCCTAGATGGATGAAGAAGACGTAGAGAAAACCGCCTTTATTACACCATGGGGGTATACTACTACAAGATGATATTATTTGGTCTAAAGAATGCTGAGGCTACTTACATAAGAGCCATGACAATGATATTCCATGATATGATACACAAAGAAATAGAGGTGTATATGGACGACGTCATTATCAAATCCAAGAGGGCCGCAAATCACACAACAGACTTGAGAAAGTTCCTTGACAGGTTAAGGAGGTACAACTTAAAGTTGAACCCCACAAAGTGTGCATTCAGGGTTCCTGCAGGAAAGTTATTGAGATTCATTGTTAGTCATCGAGGGATCGAGCTAGATCCGTCTATACTCAAGGCTATTTAGGTGTTACTGCCACCTAGGAGCAAAAAAGACGTGATGATCTTCCTAGGATGTCTTAACTATATCAGTCGCTTCATAGCACAGTCCACAGTCATATGTGAACCCATCTTCAAGATGATGAGGAATGATGCCGAGACAAGCTGGACCAAGGACTGTTAGAAAGATTTTGACAAGATCAAGGAGTACCTGTCCACACCACCAGTTCTGGTCCCGCCATAACTAGGACATCCTTTGCTACTCTATCTATATGTTGTATACGGTGAAATCAGAAGGTCCAATTTCTCATCATTAAGGTGCTATCGGGGATTCATATCAAAGATCTTGAGGCTGTGGGGTCGCAGTCAGGATCTCTCCTTCGATGCTCATTTATGCTCAACCCAATGATGATGTTGAGTATGGGGAACTCCCAAGGCGAGCAGATAGCATAGGCAGAATCTGATATCATATCTGGCCGTCCCATCTCCGTATCTTTAAAATTGTAAGGGACTATACTATGTTATACTTGCCCTCCTATATAAAGGGGATCCTCACCACTTTGTAAGGGACTGGTGTGGCTCCAACTAGTCTTCTACATAAGATCAATAACATCTCTCTCTCTCTCTCTCACTCTCACTCTCTATCTCTCTTTCTCTCTAACCTATTCGCTCGAGACTACTGCTTTCATTTATTGCTTTCACACTTGTTCTTCATTTATAGCTTATCATTGGCCATAAAGAGCCTTCGTTAATTATATTCTAACTGCTATCCCTTTCTTATCTATCCCCGATAGCTAGAGCATGAGCCCAGGCATCGACCTCGAGACCCCTCATCGGACAGTCTAAGGCCCAGACAGCAAGCTCCCCTGGTTTAATCATAACCCTATTTTAGTTTGTATTTCGTCCTTTAACTTTATATATCTAGCACAAATTGCTCTAATAACTAGCATAAAAATAGATCACTTAGTTTTAGAGTCCTATCAAAAAATTCAATCGTCGTTACCATTTCCACAGTAATTAGTTTGGCACCCACCGTGGGGATAAAAATAATATTGATTATTTTCTTGTTGGTTTCATTACACAACACAAGTTATCTTTCACACTTTTTCTTATCTAAGATCTTCAATTTCAGGTCGAAATGTCTGGTTCAGTGAACATAGTTGAGAACGACAACCTTGAAAACCATGGGGAAAACGAGATGGCCATTCCACTTGACGGCGTGCCACCACAGAACCCTGATTAGATGCCAGGATCGATTCCAAAGGATGCAAATTCATAAGACGTGTAATAGGTCAATGAAACCTCACACACGGACAAGAGTAAACAACATGGTGACCAACAGGAAGCCCAAAAAACTCCAGCTCGGGAAGAATAGGAAGTTAGTCTTCATGTTATTTTTTAAATGTTGCAGGCAAAACAGTTGGCTATCGCTCAGCTAAAAAGCCACCCGAAGACTTCTAGCATGGTAGGACTGAGAGCGCTCCTCCAGCTGAACATGTATCGGAGAGATCGAGCAATAATAAATCGGTAGCCGATCATGCCATCACAAAAATGCTCGAGGATCTCACCAAAAGGATCGAGTCAGGCGAGAAAATGATAGCGGCTAACTACGAGAACTCAAAATCTACAACTTCACGGTCAACAAAATCCGAAGCGCGCCCCCGGTCCTGAATAGTCTAGATTCAAAGAAGTATGTGCAGCGGCCGTTCCCGGCTGAAGCGGCTCCAAAACCTATTCCAAAGAAGTTCAGAATATCTGAACTTCCAAAATACAACGGGAATTCAGACCCCATCAAGCACATCACTGACTATACGTGCGCGGTATAAAGGATGATGAGATCGAGTCCGTCTTACTGAAGAAGTTTGGAGAAACATTCCCGAAGGGGGCCACGATGTTGTATCACAACTTAGCCCCCAACTCCATAGACTCATTATCCATGCTAGCAGAATCCTTCATAATGGCACATGCCAGATCCATCAAAGTAGCAACAAGGAAGTCTAATGTATTTAAGATCAAGCATAGGGAGAATGAAATGCTTTGAGAATTCGTATCTCGCTTTCAAATGGAACGGATGGAACTGCTGCCGATCTCCGACGACTGGGTGGTACAGGCCTTCACTCAGAGCCTAAATGGATGAAGCTCAGTGGCATCAAGGCAGCTGAAAGAGAATTTGATTGAGTATCCCACTGTGACCTGGTCAGACGTCCACAACCGGTACCAGTCAAAAACCAGGGTCGAGGATGACCATTTGGGGGCCCCCTCGGGCTTGGTATACCCGAGCAGGCTCCTGGTGAAGGAATCTAAACCAAACAAAGAGAGGTATCAGCCGTACCCCGAAGATAGAAGGATTGTCTCAAGACGCAATCTTCCTTGGAACGATCGATTGGTAAATTGAGAACAGAACCCTCGAGACTCCTCAGTCGATGTAGATTAGATGGGGACACGGGGCCAACGGGGACACCTCACCTATTAGAATACAACTTTAACGTCGATTTATCGGGCATCTTGTTCGCCATCAGAAAAATTCGGGACGCCAAATGGCCCAGACCTATACACTCGGATCTTTCCAAAGGAACTACAACTTGATATGCGAGTTTCACAGTTCGTACGGGCATAGAACCGAGGATTGTAGTAGACTCTGGGAGGAAGTGGCCCGACTACTCGATAACGGACACCTTCGGGAATTCCTCAACGATCGAAGTAAAAACTAGTCTCGAGAAAGAGAAGCAACCAAAAAGAACAAAGCAGACGAACCCCAACACGTCATCCACACAATTTTTTAATACACACCCTCAGTTATATTCAAACGAAGAACCAAACTGCATTCTCCTTACAAACGTTGGAACCCAAGAGCACCATTGCCACTAAGGTATAATCGCTCTCCCCTCTTTTTCTATCTTTTACTTCACAATAAATCTTGCACAGGCCATCGATCAAAGCAGTCGAGACGCCGACCCAGCTGAAGGTTCTCGAGGTTTCGAGGCATCCGTTGCACGCTTTTCCTTCGACCGGGTTTTTTTTTAATCCTGAAATGGGTTTTGCTGATAAGGTTTTTAATGAGGCAACATCCAGACGCTACCCAAGAAGGATCCAAAAAGCTTACAAGGCTTCTTTTGCAATCAACCCCGAACATTGGAGGGCACCCCATTGAGAGGTCACCCACTCGAAGGAATCGGGGAATGACAGGCCAAGTTCCAACTAAGAAAATGATGTACCGAGCCAAACACATAAGTGAACTGTGTCCGCATAAGCTGGTGCTCACGATAACAAAACAACATGTAATTATGCCAAGAAATCAAAGAATATCTTTCACCAAAGCAACTCATACTCCAAAGCAAATTCAGCATTTTCACAACAAGGATTCCTCCATCGAGAACGCCCTGAAATACTCGGAGACTAGCATGAATAATTCAACACCTACATGGCCTCGGGGTCAGAACTCCATATTCATAAGCCCTCAATGAGGCAGCACGGGGATTACAAAATGCCATCAAAAAAGAAATCATCCTGAACACTAGGAGGACGGAATCACAGACTCAGGAAGTGCATGACCTCGGGGTCGGAAGCTCTAAGGTTGTAAAAGCTTTCAATGAGGCAATTCCAAACTTATGAGTAACGGCCCCCGAGCCTGAGTAAACTCGATAAATTGGAAACTATCGCAATCGCCATTCACTTAAAAACTCGAGGCCAAAAGACCCCGAGCGGGCAAGCTCGGTCTAGGAAGGTCAATTCAATATAACAACAAAAACTGTAAGACCTCAACAGCCATGGCAAAACTATAAGACCTCAACATGCACGGCAAATCTGTAAGACGTCAACATGCATGACAAAACTGTAAGACCTCAACAGGCACAAAAATATTGTAAGACCTTACTACAAGCATAAACTCAATCCCAAAGTTTAGTCTATACGTTGCATTTGTAAGACACCCAAAAGGGCATACCCTCGATGTAGATGCCTAAACTGTTACACTTGAGATCAAAGGTTATGACCAAACACAAATGACTACAGTCATATGGCTGCACCAACCAAACTAACGCGACTCGGGGGTGCCCGACCATCACTATAAAAGTATAGGCCATTACTTCAAATCTACTTCGAAAAGAACAGTTTAAAACAGGCTACCCTCGATAGGGAAAAAGAGCTTCGACCATGTCAGCTCCAAATCACAAGGCTTTGAGCTACTCAGCCTACGAGCTAAACCTTATTAGGTGCTCGAATATTTCCACTAACAACTTGAAATCGAGGTTCTTCGTGAACCAACGATGGGTCAGGCAAAATCATTGCAAAAGTCCTTAACGAGAGGAAAACAAAGCCTACATATGCCTAAGGGCCACACATAAAAGCATAAGAGCCACTGTCGCCAGCTTAAAATTTGAAATCTTGAGGGTTAAAATGAGCTCGAGTTATAACCTGATTTGGAGACCGGACCCAAAATAGTTAACTACATATGCCTATGGGCAAGGCGTGAGAGCCATTATTGCCAGCTTAACGAGCATTAGGGCCACATACCTAGGAGGTCGCTTCAACCCAAGGCATAAGAGCCATTGTTGCCAGCTTAATGAACATCAGGGTCATACCACGGGTTCAAAGATTCCTGCTAAGTCAAAGTTCGAATCGACCCGACTGAGATCTCGACGATAGAAATGCAAAAGATAGAAACTGCAGGGTTCCCCCCTCTTTACATATGGGTGATAAAACACAAGCTTCGTTTACATCATATTATGAAAGCTATGTACACAAGAATAAGGTAGGAAATAAATGTCTCCCCTCGATGACTATGGCCCGGCGGCCCCTTCCTCGCCGTCTTTGGTATCAGACAGAAAGAACTTGGCATCATACTTTTCCCCTCTGGCTTGCTCGATCTCTTTCGATAGATCAAAGCCCTGGCATAAATCTTCTCGAGAACTTCCCTCTGGGATTTTCACCTCGTATGCTCCTTGCTGCTTCTTGCACGATCAAAGGCTCTCTTCAATTCAGCCTTAGCAATGACAACACTCTTCAAATAGGTCGCCAATTTATTTTTTGCTCTGGTGCTACTCATCACAACCTCGGCTTGGACATTCGCCACCATAGTCTTCGCCTTCGAAGGCTCAAACGAGAGCCTTGCGATCATATTTGCCTGAGCAGAATCATTCATGCGCTCATTCTAGATTTGTGTTTCAAGAGCAAAAACCGTGGCTAGGGCCCTCTCTCTGGACTCATGATGGGCACTCACATACGCCTGAAGCTTTTTGAATTCACATTTGGCTCGACCAACTTTGCCCTAGAGTTATCCTAGCCCCTCTGCCTTGTCCTCGCCGAGGTAAAAAGACGGAGTGCAAGCCAGCGTGAAATACAGAGCACCTATTTCTCTATGCAGATCTCACGGCTCCAACTCTAGTCCGCCTCACATCGAAGGGAGACCAGCTCGCTTTCCTTTTTCTCACAAGGAAGCTTAAGGGATTTATCCCTATCCAAAGCCTCCCGCAATGGGGCCTCGGTACAAATCAATGAATTTAAGCCTATCAAAGGCCTATGAAACAAAGCTAAATAAAAAAAAGAAGGGGGGAGAAAGAGAGAAAAAGGCACGGGGCCGAAATAATCTTACAGCAATCAAACTTACCATGAGGCCAATATACTGAGCCTCACCGAAGGCCGAAGTAATATCCAATGGCTTATCGCCTTCAAAAGGTAGCCGATTGACCAAATCGCTTCTCCTCGACCGTTGAGAAGGAGTCGCCTCACTACAAGCCCTTTTGCACCTCGGAGCATCTTTTTGTTTGTCATAATTCCTTGATCCCGAGGCCAACAATCTCTCCTCTTCCCCCGGAGGGCATGACCTCATTTCAAAAGAGCCCCCAACACCTGTGACAGTTGAGTTAAATCAGCCTATAGGAAAGTGCCATTTTTAGAAAACAAAGCGCTGGGCACCTACCACGATGCTTCACCTCCTATTTCCTTTTGGACAAATCTCGCCACCGGTGCCTATTATGAATCGAGCAAGCTACCAGCTTACGAGACCACTCGGCTAATTTAGGGACCTCGTTCGACAACCAATGAGTTTCTACAAATATAAAATGGAAAGATATTGTTATGGAGCCTACCTCCGATCAGAGCGACGATAATTTAGATGAGACACTTATGTGTGAAGCTCCATTTCTCAAGAAACGGCAAAAACTCTCCAGGAATGACATTGATCGTTTGAATTCAAATAAACCGATTCATCCATCCATGATCCTCGTCCTCCTCGCTATCGACAATAGGAGCTCGGGTACATTGACGCTGAAGAGCAATAACTCCGATAATGTAGTGGTCGATATAACCTCCCAAGATGATTGAGGGTAAACTCTATCCTGGCCTTATTGGCAAAATATCTCATCGTCTACACTATTTTCCAAAGGAAGGGATGAATCCGCGCTAGTGTAACCTGATATCTCTGACAGAAATCAAGCAGGACCCAGTCGGGGAACCCGACGCGAAAAGATGCGTGTATAAGCTCAAAAATCCCTCAACATATGTCATGACACTCTCCTCAGGAGAAGGTACTAGTAATACCGCACCTTCTCCCGATCTGCAATTTTTTCTCTTTATTATAAGGTCTTCATCTTCCACTGATGAAATGACCCTCGGCACATGCTCCTGGTGACCCAAAACATTGGGAGGCCTCCCCCGCATGACGACTCTCCTTGAGGTAGGGCACCCCGAGGCTCATTTATCGGGAATCAGTGGTAAGTCGCTATCACCAACCAAATATGGAGCATGGGGGGAACTCCCCTCCACCCGTCTATCGGGCACTGACGTAGCGGTCACAGCTACGATAGAGTAGGAGAGTGGAGGGAAAAGATATGTATTCGAGAAATTTTTTTTGAAATTGGGCCAACAATAAAACTAGCACAAAACGCCAAGCTCTGCGAAAGAGATAGTTTATCAGTGCAATGAAATCACCATTGGAGAGGCACAATAATGAATATATAGATGCAAAACAGCAACTATCCACCTACCCAAAATGCCAATTAATTCTGGCTGTGTTAATGTCACCTTCTCCTAGGGAAACATAATGGCAGAATCACCCCGGGCCCCCTCTCACTAGATCAAGCAAATGTTGCCACCCTGCAGAACTCAAAAACTACGAGGCCTCGGGGCTCCCCGATATTGCTAGCACTGGTCCGATAGGAGCTATCGATTTAACCCCAGGGCATGGCCAGTTTAAGGGCCCCGGTTGCTCTGAGAATGAATTTCAAAAGGTAAACATTGAAAGACAAAGGTCAACCTGCAAAAGAAAAGGGACAAAAAGAGGCTGAAAAAACAACAAAAAGAAAATCCCTCCTTTTTACGTTGCCAATAACATATGCACAAGAGACATCTTTACAAAATCCATCCCCGAGGGGGTGCACACAAAAGAGGGCACGACCTCATCTCGAAAAAATCTCCTATACCTGCGGCGGCTAAGTTAATACGCTCAAGAGAAAAATACCATTCCGGGGAAATGAGCCACCAAGCGCCTACCATGATGCTTTGCCTCCCATCTTCCCTTGGACAGGTCTCGCCACCTGCACTTATCATAGGTCTAACAAGATACCAGCTTACGAGACTATTCGGCCAAATCAGGGACCTCATTCGGCAACCAAGGAGTCACTACAAAAAATGAAACAGAAAAATGTCGTTATAGAGCTCGCCTTCGTTATAGACAAAGTGATAAAATTATAGGT
Organism: Nicotiana glauca; assembly: GCA_026770625.1. Lineage (NCBI taxonomy): Eukaryota > Viridiplantae > Streptophyta > Magnoliopsida > Solanales > Solanaceae > Nicotiana > Nicotiana glauca. The sequence continues at coordinate 23,259 of MU774220.1, forward strand.
AGGCCACTTACTTGTAAAATTCCATTTCTTAGGAAAGGGCAAAAACTCTCCGGGGATGATATCGACCGTCTGCGCTCGAACAAACCGGCTCATCCATCTCCGGTCCTCATCCTCTTCATCGTTAATATTAGGGGATCAGATGGATCGACATTGTAGGGTAATCAAACCCCGATAACGTAGCGGTCGATATAACCTCACGAAATGACTAAAAGTGAACTCGAGCCCCGCCTTATCTACAAAGTACCTTATTATCTTCTCTATCTTCCAAATGGATGGGTGAGCCTATGCCAAAGTAACCTGATATCTCCGAATGAACTCAAGCACGGCCCAGTCAGGGGGATCCGACATAAAGGAATGTGTATACAGGCTCAAAAATCCCTCGACATAGGTCATGATGCTTTCCTCAGAAGAAGGTACTTGTAGTACCACTCCCTATCCCCATCCGCACTCTTTTTTATCATTTTTAGGTGTTCCTCCCCTATTGATGAGATGAACCTCTGTGAGCACGTGATTTTTTCCCTAAGCAATTTTATTCCAAAAGATTCAAATAAAATGATTTCTTTATTATTTTACCATTTTTTGTGGATTTTTGTTGAAATTGGTATTAATTGTGGTATTTTAATTCATATTAAAAAATAAATATAAAAATACAAAAATATACACATACATTAGGGGGTTTAATTTTACAAATTTAGCATTAATTTATTTTAAAGAAAAAAAAAAGGAAAAATAACATTTTTGCACTTTAATTGAAATTGCCATAAAAATAGAAATACAATCAGAAAAATAATACAAAGTACAAATATATATATATATATATATATATATATATATATATATATATAAAGTGAAAACAAAATCAAAATTAAAAAAATATAAAATAAATATACAAAAGGCCAAGGAAATAATAAGAAAAACCAAAGAATAAAGAATTTTTGGGCAGACACTCCCAAACCCAAACCATATCAGAAATCACCCGCCCCAGGCCCAAATAAATAGCATCACCCGGTCCAGTCCTGGAATTAACGAAACGACGCTGTCAAAAAGCCAGGGAGATCTGAGCCGTTCATTTAAATTGATCCAACGGCCATGAATTAATCTCTCATTAAACCAGACGACGCCGTGTAAGAGTCAATCAATCTCAGCCGTTAGTTTGTTTTGATCCAACGACTGTGTTTTAACGGAGGCTTTTTAATATACCAAAACATAAATCAAACCCTAAATTTCATTCTTCTTCCTTCTCATCTATCCCTGAGCCGCCTCTTCTCTCCAATTAACCCGCCGCCCTCGCCGGAACCCTACCGGCGGGAAGCAATAGTTACACCAATCAGTCCCAAAAGAACACCACCAGACCGCCTTAGACCCCTGAATCCACCCCTCTAGTCTTTTTCCTCCAAATATCTCCCTAACCTCTCGAATGGTCGAAGTTGTGTCGCCGGAACCCTAATTCCGGTGAACACTACTTCGTCCAAATTAAACCAGAGTCACACCAAACCTTCTCTTGGCCACCCTCTACTCATTTTCGAAAATATTAAGCCCCAAAAGTCATTAGAATGGCTCGAATCGGCTCGAAGCTTTACCAGTGAACAAAAGTTCAAGAAAAGGCTGAACCTATTCTTCCTGAGGCATAAAGGATCATCCAGTAAAAAAAAAGAGAGAAGCAAAACAAAAGAAAAGGAATCTAAAAGCTAAGTTTTTTTTTCTTTCTCTCTTCTATTTTTAATGTAAATTAGTTTTTATTTTTGATTCTGTTTGTGTTTCGTTATTAGGGTTATTTGGATAACATTTTGTTTAGTTTCTAATTAGTATTAATAATGAATTTTTGGATATGATTTGATAAATTTTAGTAAATTTGGATTTTTTTTTCTTCTGATAATTTGTACTGATAAGCACTATTTCTTAGAATAAAAAATCATTAATTATTTAATTGACTTTAGTTGGTTATAAATAGTTAGTATTAATTAGTTTCCTTAATAATTGTTTTAATATTTTCCTGTTTTTGATTAATTGATTAGCTTAATATGATTTGGGAGAGGGTTTTAACTGTGATTGATCGAGTCATTTGGATATAGCTGTTTAAATTTCAATTAGAATTTAATTGCTGAAATTTGATTGAAACTAGGATGTAATTCTGAAATAGTACAAGGGGCAATTTTGGGAATATTATAAATACGGGCAATAATTGTAGGGAATTTCAGGGGTATTCTAGGTAAAGAACATTGCCTTAACAGTAATAAGGATACAAATACAGGGGTAATTTTGGTATATAAATGAGTAGTTTAGCAATTGATAAAGTGAAGTGATGGTAGAATAGGGAATTCAAAGGGGTAGGAATATGATAGAAATGACTAGAACATTCTAGATTGGGGTTTTAGCGTAACTTTTAATAAATGGTTGTATCCAATTGAATAACAAGGTAAAAATGAGGGACAATTAGATAAATTCTGATTTTAAAATTCCCTCCATTTTCAAAATCTATAAATAGGCAGTGTTCGCCTTAATTCACAAGTTTTGGAACCCTAAAAATTTTTCCAAAAAATATCCTTGAGTTCCATATCTGAAACTCACAAATTTCAGATCAAATCTTCTATTCCAAATCTGAATTCCATCCGAAAAATCCAAAAACATCAGAAAATCAATAAAAATCACAAAAACAATACTGTTCTATTCAAGTTCTCAGCCTATTTCCAGCATGAAATAGTTGATTTGGAGTTTAAATTCCATATTTGATAGCTGAAGTTCAACTGTGTACTTGATTTGTGTTTCAAGTGGGTTTTTGAGGTCAATTGAACAATTTGGGATCAAATTTAGATGCAGTGTTATTCTACGAGCCTCTAGCTATATTGCTGTCCTGGAATCGAGTTGATCTGGGTTATTTGAACTATTCTGCTGATTGCTGTTGATCTACTGTGTTGTACTGTTACTGATTTTCCTCTCATATTCCATTTCATTTCCATTTCAGGTACATATTCTGAGGTTTTCAAGCTGCTAGAATTAAAGTAGAAGGAATGTTCGAAACTGATCTCTGTATTTTGTCATGTGAATTGAATATACAAATTAATTGTTTGCTAGATATTTCATACTTCATGTATTAAATGAATTCTGACTGTGTAATTGGACTCAAATGGTTTTACATAGATCGGAATATCAATTGTTATGGAGAATGAACTTTTAGTTCGGATATTAGTGGTAATTGATTTGCAGGATAGATTAGCAATATATCTTCACATTTTAGTTGATTTCCTGATTTTTCTAGTAATTTGTCAAAGTATTTGGTAGCCATTAAATAACTGGACTGATTAGTGCAGTATAACTGTTAGGTGAGTATAATTTGAACACATGCTAAGTCAAAAAAAATATTTTTTAATATAAGGTAAATTTTAGCTTAATCGAATTTTTAGTGATAATTGAGCGCCTGGATTTAGATTAGGAATCACTTTGAAATAAATGTTGTTCTGGTATAAAGTTGTTAAACACAGTTAAGTAAGAAGAAGAAGTAATCAATAAACATGTGTATAATTAATTTGAATTTACAGGCTTAATATTGTATGTTAGGGGCTTAAACCTTAGGGCCCTAACAATTGGCCCAGAGTTAGCCTAGATGATGTGTATGCATAGGCTCAGTCCAATGTTAGAAATTTGGACGTTAATTTTTGCTGGGCCATTTTGGAAGTCACTGTTAGCCCGAGCTCAACGATTGAGTATGGACTGCAAAATAAAGTTCTAATCTCCATGTAATTAGGCTCATCTTGTTGATTTAATGGATCAATAAAAATTGTAGTTATTTTAGGTTGACCTTTTATTAAAATAATTGAGATGAGCCTCGCCGCATCAAATATACAATTGCGGGGCCCTCAAATAAATTGCTATATAAAAATACTTAGAATTCAGGAGGACCGTTTAGCAAATTCCACGGTCTTCCCAAAAGATATAACACGTTAGCCGCTTTAGGCGCAATTTTTTAATAATATTACTTTCCTAATACGGGTGTGCATTTCATGCAACCCAAATCCAAATCCGAAAACGTAGAATGAGAGTATGTCAAGGATCTGGGTGCATTTCATGTGACGTGATTCGAAGATATGTCCCTAAACGGCGTTCAATTTCTTAAAATAAAAAATAAAATAATTGACAAAAGCGGTAATTAATTCTAAAATTGCACAAGTAGGGCAACATGTATATTAAATTTTAGCCAAATATAACAGTTGAGCGACCGTGCTAGAACCACAGAACTCGAGAATGCCTAACACCTTCTCCCGAGTTAACAGAATTCCTTACCCGAATTTCGGGTTCGCGACTGTTAAACAGAGTCAAAACCTTCCTCGATTCGGGATTCAAACTGGTGACTTGGGACACCATAAATCTCCCAAGTGGCGACTCTGAATCTTAGATAAAAACGAATCCCGTTTCGATTGTCCTTAAATTGGAAAAACTCCTTTCTTACTATATCCCTTCCCGGGGTGTAGTAAAAGCCGATAAAGCAGTAAAAAAGGAGGTGTGACAACCTCGGCATATTCTGTCGATGTCCTTGAATGTAGGGAGGTCTCTCCAATGTAAAGTCTCTCCCAGAGACAAAGCACCTAGAGGACCGCTCGCCGGGCACCAGCGGTGTACTATCAAACAGACGCAGAATAGAGGCAAAACTCCCCTCTCCTTGATGGACGGATGTTGACGTAGCAGTCATGGCTAAAATAAAACAAGAAAAGGAGGGTATAGATTTGGGCAAGGATTTTGAGTTGAAACAGTGGAAGAACTAGCACCAAGAACCAAGTTCTATGGAAGAAATAGTTATTCAGAGTAGCAAAATCTCCATTTGAGGAGCAAGTGAATGAATATATAGGGGAAAAGCAGCGACTGCTCACATACCCAGAGGGCCAATTAATCCTAGCCATGGTAACGTCACTTTTTCCTTGGGAAATGTACAAGCGGGACCAACCCAATGCCCCTGTATCAGATTGCACAAATGCTGCTATCCCGGAAAACTCAAGAGGTATCAAGACCTCGACGGATTCTTGATATCATAAGCACTGGCCTCAAAGAAGTTGTCGACCTAGCTTTAATATAGGACCCGATTTCGGGGGTCTCGATTACTTCAAGTGTGGGCTCCAAAGATTTAATATTGAAATTGTAAGAATAATTCCGCAAGAGCATCGAGATACGAAGAATGGAAAGACTTGGAGCAGAAAAACTCTCTTGCACTGCCAAAAATATATTCACAAGGGGCGTCTTTACAAGACTCATTCCCCCAGTATTACGTACACAGAAAGAAAAAAGAAAAAAGCAAAGCAACACAAGTCCTACTCTTCATTGAAACTATCCTCTGAACCATCTTCAAGATCCTCATTTAGAGCAGCCTAGAGCGACGATTTTCTCTCCAACTCTCGGGCCTCCTCAATCTTGGCTAAAAGATCGACACCTCTGGCTTTGACCCCCTATAAGGCTTCCCTCATTTCCTTCGCACTAGCATGAGTGGTAGTCCGAGCCAATTTTAGCTCAGCCTCTATCGATACATTAGGGGCTATTTGATTCACCGTGGTTGCATCTGTAGGTAAGTAGCAACTTTTCCTTTGGTCTCAGACTTGGTCCCAACAGCACAACAATCTCTTTTTGAGCATTTTGGAGAAGACCATGGGTAGATGCCAACTCTCAGGTTGCTACCTCGTTTTGCTCCCTCAGCTCGAGGATCTCCACATTTAGTTTCTTGATTTGCGAATTCTTTTGCCCCATCTGTGAAGGGAAAGGTAAGCCAGTCATTATCAAATTATAAGAACAAAAGGCGGATTCACACATGGCAAAATACCTACTCAGCAAGATCAGCTTTTTCCTATAGCGCTCCCTCCAAATCAGCCCAGAGCATGCTTGACTCTTTCTCCTTTCGGGGAGAGTAAGCCTCTGACTCTCGTAGTCCCGAGGTAAGCCTCCCATGCTCCTTTTCATGACATGAAAGCTCTGTCATGAAAGCTCCTCATAGATCCTGGAGGGCATGATCATACATCTCCTTACATTGTGGCATAACTAAAGAGTTAGAAGAACAAAATAATACTCAAGACTAAAAGAAATACACATAACAGTTATCACCTACTGCAGGAAACTCTCTACTGCCTTGACGGCACTAGGAGCGTCGAGATCGATGTTTTTTCTAACATTATCAAGAATGTTTCCAAGCGCGCCTCCCCCCTTGAGAGGATTCCCCACTGTGGTGGTGTTCATATCCTGAGCGTCCCTTAGCTCCCCTGACGAGAACTGAGGGACCGAACTAAAATCACCTAGGTCATCGATATCCTTGATAGGGAACTTCTGCCCCCAAAACGCTCTGGGTCCAGACCCTTTAGGGCCGGCAGCAATGGTCCCCCCAACAAAAACTGCACCACATCCGGCCACGGGATCAGAAACCATATTAATACCCTCCTCGAGGGTCTTCTCCATACGGTAATGACCTGTGTCAGCCGTTCTCTATTCAGCGGCTTCTGTTCGAGGCACATGCGAGACTCCCACGTCTGACCTAGGTCTCTGCTCCAAATGACACTTGCTCTCATCATCATCTTCGTCCTCAGCGCTGAGGCTTACCTTGAAAGCTGATGTCGAGATCCTAATGGTGGCTTGAGGCTTGCGGGGCTTAGGTTTCTTTGTCGTAGGAGGATCAGCAGCTGCATTACCCTTACTTTTCTTGCCCTTAGGGGGTCCGAAGTCTCCATCTTGCCACCAGGTGGCGATCTCCTCTGCATAATCTTGCCATGGCATGTAAGAGCGTAGTGGCCATAACTTGTCAGCACAAAGGATATAGAGAGAAATAGAAGGCTACAACATAGGTGGTAAGGAAAACTTTACCTTGATTCTTGGCCACCCACTACTTCTTAGCCAGGTCGAACCAAGATCGAATAAGATATGGGAACGAGGTATCCAACCGCTGGATCCAGGATACCAAGCGGTAGCTGCAGAAACCAAAAAGAGGTCGTTTTTCGGAAGGAAGGAAAGTAAATTACAAAATATGTTCAAGGGAAAAAATACTTATGCTATGTGTTCTACTTCTCCGAGAAAGGCATCATCCCGGCCAAAATTATGTCCGAGGTCTTCACCCAGCAGAACCTACTCATCTATCCTCGATCTTTGTCCTTGTCGGTGCTCAAGAAAAACAATTTTTTGGATCGGTGGTGAAGCCTAATCAAACCTCAATAAAATCAAGGGTTGTACAACCTAATCAAATGGTTGAGGGTAAAGGTCTCGCCCTAGACCCCATCGAAGAAATGGCAGAGCATCAAGACTATACTCTAGAAAGAAGGATAGAATTGACCAAGCGTCACCTGATATTTGTCGTAGAAATCGAGGATAACCGGATCTATCTTCGGGGGAGGGGATTTAGAAGGATCGACCGAACCCAAAGTGAATGGGTAAGTGTATACATGAAGGAAACCAGCTTTGTAATCCGTTATGTTCTCATTAGGGCGGGGAATCTCTACCTCCGTTGCCTCGCCCCAATCAATAGTCTTCCTTTACCTTCCCCATATTGGTCACAACACTAATATACCGAGATATATGTTCGTATCGGCCCGGTGCAGACGAGGTATTGTCGACGGTAAAGTCCTTCGACATGTCAAGCTCGGTAGGAGTACATTGTCCCAAAGTGGGCATCACTTTGGGTTTCCCTTTAGACGTTCGGGATGAAGAGGCAGCCTCGCCTTTTCGAGGAACCGTCTTGGAGGTTCTAGCCATGATGATGGCATACTTTCTCTATGACAGTAAGAAGAAAGGATGAAAAAGGGGATTGGTCTGGCTTGGAAAATTTGAAGATGTTGAGAAAGTAAGAATTATCAAATGATTGGTGCATTTATAGGAGCCATATGGCAGTAGAAGGGACAAACTAATAGCGGTTCATGGGCTTCTTGATAGTCGCATTTGACGGTGACCTTTGCACGATTTTTGGGCATGGAATTTAATGCTCTAATAGGCTGACATCACGATGATGATTCTCTCAGAATAGAAGCTCAAAATCATTTTCTATCACTTAGTTCTAGAAAATGCAGGGACTATCTGTATACAGTAAAATCGGAGGGTTCGATTTCTCGTCATTAAGGCACTTCGGAAGATCACCTCAAAGGCTCGGGTCTATGACCGAGTATCCTCCTTCGAGGGTCATCGACACTTGACCTCAGGGTAGTAATGATCACGGTAATAGTAGAAATGGCGAGTTCCCAAGGCACACGGTTAGGACTGACAGAGGCTAGTGGACTACTCTAAACCCGAATCAGGGTGCCATCTAGCTGTCCCATCTCCATATTTTTGCAATTAATGTATTTTGTACTATGTTGGAATTTACCTCATATATAAAAGGGATCCTTGTCGTTTTGTAAAATCCTGTTGCTTCAATTTCTCCATACTAAATGAATAAGAAAATTCTCTATGCTCTCTAACATATTCCCTGGATATTATTACTTTCATTTATTATCTTCAATATTGTTCATCATTTATTGCTTATCATTGGCCACAAAGATCCTTCGTTGACTTCATTATAATTGTTAGTCGCTCTTCAACTGCCTCCGATAGCTCCTAGCTGAGCCCTGGAATCAACCTTGAGGCCCCCAAACTGATAAGCTCGAGGCCCTGATTGTCAACCTTTCGGTTTGGTTATCACCTTATTCCAAACTTTTATTTCGTTTCTAAGTCTCACACATAGCATCAACTGCTTAACAACTAGCATAAAAGTAAATCATGTATTTTTAGAATCCTATAATCAAATTTAATTGCTATTATCATTTTGAAGGTAAACAATATGCACATGGAAGCCCGATCCGGTGGCCAAACAAGGAATGAGAGATGTGGGAGTCAGCCTCCATGCGATATTCGAGATGCTGGAAGCTCAGAAAATTTCCATCACTCAACTTCAGAGTCAGAATAAAATTCCAAACACAACCAAACCAGTACATGCTCGGCATGCTGACTAGTGCTAGAGAGGCCCGATAAAAGTGGCTCAAGGACTGACCCTACAATTATGAGAATGCTCGAGGAACTAACTAAGAGGATTGAGTCCGAAGAAAAAAAATTTGAATACAATGATAAGAATGTGGAAACTTATGACTCCCGGGTAGACCATATACCAAGGGCACTTCCAGTTTTGAAAGGTTTATATGCCAAAAATTTCATGCAAAAACCATTCCCCCCAAGTGCGGCTCTGATGCCCATTCCCAAAAAGTTTCACATGCCCGATATACCCAAGTATAATGGGACGACTGATCCTAACGAGCATATTACTTCATATACTTGCGGAATCAAAGAAAATTATTTGAATGACGAGGATTTCGAATCGGTCTTGTTGAAATTTTTTTGAGAAACACTATCAAAGGGAGCCATGATTTTGTATCACAACTTAGCTCCTAGTTCTATTGATTCATTTACTATGTTAGAAGATGTCTTCATGAAAGCGCACATTGGGGCCATAAAGGTGGCCACGATAAAGTCAGATGTCTTAAAAATTAAGCAAAGGAATGATGAGATGTTAAGGGAGTTCGTGTCCCGATTTTAGATGGAAGGAATTGAATTACCACCGGTCTTCGATGAATGGGCAGTACAGGCCTTTATGCAAGGTTAGAATGAAAGGACTTTGATCATGTATCGGTAGTGGAAGCAGAACTTGATTGAATATCCAGTTGTGACATGGTCAGATGTGCACAATCGTTATCAGTCAAAGAACAGGGTCAAGGGCGACCAGTTAGGAGCTCCCTCGGGTTTAGTGTATCTTATCAGATTTGTAGCCAAGCCCCCTTGTGACATAGACCAGGAATGAAGATTTAACAAAGAACATAATCAACCATATCCTGATCGAAGGAACAACGGCACGAGCCACAACACTTCTCGAAGTAATCAAAAAAACGATCGAGGTCAAAGCTCTCGGGGATTCATGATTAAAAAAGGATTCTATAAGCATACCGACCTGTCGAGGCCCCTCAGCTATCAAAGTACAACTTGAGCAGAGATGCATCAAGGATTGTCTCACCTATTGGGAGAATTAAAGACACGAAGTGGCCCAGGCCAATATGGATCGATCCTTCTCAAAGGAACCCGAACTTGATGTGCAAGTATCATGGCACACATGGTCATCGGACAGAAGATTGCAGACAACTAAGGGAAGAAGTGGCTCATTTGTTTAACGATGGTCACCTTCGAGAATTCCTAAGTGATCGGGCTAAGAATCACCTCATGGAAAGAGATGCAAGGAAAAATGAATAAGAAGAACCACAACATGTAATCCACCTAATCATTGGCGGAGTCGATGTCCCCAAAGACCCGCGTTCAAGCGTAGCAAAGTATCGATCACTAGGGAAAACAACTCGGAGCTATGTTCTAGAAGACATCTATCATTATATGATGAGGAAGCAGAAGGCATATCTCACAACGATGCCCTGGTAATCTTTATGCTTTTGAATAAAAATTCAAGTTATACGTGTTTTAGTGGATTTAGGTAGCTCAGCAAACCTAATCAGATTGAGGATCGCGGAACAACTCAGCCTACAAGATCAGATTTTACCTACATCCCCTGTCCCAAATGGCTTCAACATGGCAAGCAAAACAATAAAGGGAGAGATTAGTGAACATTACAACCAATCAATCGAGAGTCTTCTATACATTTAGAAACTTTCTATATCTTGCTGGTAAAGGTAGCCGGGACCGTACAAGATACAAAGTTCCATGTCATCGAAGGTGATATAAGGTATAAAGCACTTCTTGGAAGACCATGAATACACAAGATGAGGGCAGTGCCTTCAACTCTTCACCAGATGATGAAATTCCCAACAGAGGAAGGGATAAAAACAGTCTACGGGGAACACATGCTGCAAAAAAAAAATGTTTGCGATCGAAGAAGTAGGGCCGACTCCAGATCCTTTGAACTCGGAGAAGTCGAGCAGTAAAGATAAGCAGGCCACCAAATAGCAATTATCGCCGCCATCCTCGATGGAGTCAAAGCAACAGGTAATCAAAGACAAGATGATTTCCTTACTCCTCGAACTTTCATCATTCCCGAAGAATCTGATGCAATAAAATCAAATATTGAGGAGCTGGAGCTGGCCAGTTTGATCGAGTACATGCCCGAGAGAAAAATCTTTGCTTGGTCTGACTTATATACGATAGGGATCCCGCCGGAAATTACCACACATCAGTTTAGCACAGATCCCAGGTTCAAATTGGTAAAGCAAAAGAGAAGGCCTCGGTCCGAGGTAAAGCATGCCTTCATAAAAGATGAGGTAACCAACTTCTTAAAATAGGATCCATTCGGGAGGTAAAGTATCCCGAATGGTTAGTAAACATAGTTGTAGTTCCTAATAAAGGAAAGAAAATAAGCTTAGAATGTATGTGGATTATAAGGACTTGAACAAAGCATGTCCGAATGATTCTTTTCCATTTTCAAACATCAACCGAATGATCGATGCCAGGACTGGCCACGAGACCCTAACTTTTCTCGATGCCTACTCCGGGTACAATCAAATTCAGATGAAACCCGAGGAGAAGGAAAAGACTTCATTTATAACTAAGTTTGGAACTTATTGTTACAACGTAATACCTTTCAGGCTAAAAAACACATGATCTATATACCAATGCCTATTTAACAAAATATTCGAAGAACAAATAGGTAAATCAATGGAAGTCTATATTGATGACATATTTGTTAAGTCCCTGCGTGCAAAGGACTATTTAGTGCATTTGCAGGAAACGTTTGCAATTTTGAGGAAGTACAACATGAAGCTTAATCCAGAGAAATGTGCCTTTGAAGTCAGCTTGGGTAAGTTCCTCGGCTTCATGAAATCAAATCGAGGTATCGAAATCAATCCTGATAAGATCAAGGCCATTGAGAATATCACGATCGTGGATAGTGTCAAGGTCGTGCAAAGGCTAACAATGCGAATAGCTGGCTTGGGTCGATTCATTTTGAGGTCCTCGGACCGGAGTCACCAGTTCTTCTCCTTGCTAAAAAAGAAAAAGGATTTCTCATGGACCCCGGAATGGCAGCAAGCCCTAGAAGAATTAAAGCAATATCTGTCAAACCCTCATTTGCTTCACACCCCGAAGGAAGATGAAAGGCTTTATCTATACTTGGTATTATCCGAGATAGCAGTAAGTGGGTTACTAGTTCGAGAAGAGAAAGGTACGCAATTTCCTATTTAGTACGTAAGCTGAACTCTAGTGAATGCTGAAACTAGGTACCCTCACTAAGAATAATTAGCACTTGCATTGATAAGCATATTTTGAAAGTTAAAACCATATTTTCAATATCATCTTTTATGTGTATTAATCACTTACCCTTTTTGAAACATTTTGCATAAGCCCAAGCTATCAGACCGATTGGCCAAATGGTTCGTTGAACTTAGCGGGTACGATATCGAATATCAACCCCGAATAGCCATAAAGTCTCAAATCCTAGCTGACTTCATGGTCTATTTTATGCCGCCTCTCGTACCCGGAGTGGAGAAAGAACTCCTACTAAACTCCGGTACAACATCGGGAGTACGGACCCTTTTCACGAACAGTGCCTCGAATGTGAAGGGGTTCAGGCTCCGCATTGTCTTGAGACCTCCCAAAGGTAATACTATTAGGCAATCTATCAAAACTGAAAGATAAACTAACAATAAGGCTAAATATGAGGCCATGATTGTAGGTCTTGGGCTAGCTAAAAGCTTTGGAGTAGAAGTCATCGAGGCTAAATGTGATTGTCTATTAGTTGTAAACTAATAAAACAAAAGCTTCGAGGTTCGAGAAGATAGGATACAACAGTACTTTGATAAACTACAGGTAACTTTGCATCACTTCAAGGAGTGGACTCTGGATCATGTGCCTCGAGATCAAAACAATGAGGCCGATGTGCTTGCCAATCTGGGCTCTTCGGTTGAAGAAGATGACATCATCCCAGGGACTATTATCCAATTATCAAAGTCTGTGGTTGAAGAGGGTCATGCCGAAATAAATTCAATAAGCGTAATGTGAGAGTGTAGGAATAAGTATATTGACTATTTTAATAATGGAAAACTCCCATCGGACCACAAAGAAGCGAGGGCCTTACTAGCCAAGGCTACTGGGTTTGCATTGGATGAAGATAGAACATTGTATAGGAGAACGTTCGATGGGTCGTTGGCGGTATGTTTGGGGCAGGAGACACCGATTATGTCTTTCGAGAAATCCACAAAGGCACTTGTGGGAATCATTCTGGCATCGAGTCTTTGGTTTGAAAAGTTATCAGAGCAAGTTACTACTGGGATAGCATGGAAAAAGATACTAAGGAAAATGTCAGAAAATGTGATAAGTGTCAACGATTTGCACCGATGATCCATCATCCTGGAGAACAACTTCATTCGGTCATATCCCCGCGTCCTTTCATGAAATAAGGAATGGATATAGTCGTTCCTCTACCAATTACCCCAAGTAAAGCTAAATTTATTCTATTTATGACTGATTATTTTTCTAAGTGGGTGGAAGCACAGGACTTCGAGAAGGTCCGAGAAAAAGAAGTCATTGACTTTATCTGGGACCACATAATATGTTGATTCACGATACCCGCTGAGATTGTATATGACAACAAAAACCAATTCATCGGTAGCAAGGTAATGGAGTTCCTCGAAGCACATAAAATAAAGATCATTTTATCGACACCGTATCACCCAACAAAAAACGGGCAGGCCGAGTCAACAAATAAAACTATCATTCAGAACTCGAAGAAAAGACTAGATAATACAAATGGGAAATGGAGAGAAGTTTTCCTCAAGGTCCTTTAGGCATATTAGACCATATCAAAGTCTAGTACGGGGGACTGTCGATGCCCCCCCCCCCTTTCCCCCCTTCTGTAAAAGAAAAAAAATCGGGTTTATGACATTATGGACAAAACAACTCTTATTCCCTTTTGAGGAATCGGGTTATTGAATTTGAAGAGTCGCCACCTAATGATTATAGTGCATTAGGACACTTTAAAGAGAAGAAGCAATTTTGAAAGAAAAACCAGAGTTCGGGTAAGTGCTTGAGATTATCTCGAGGGGAAGGTGTTAGGCACCCTTCAAGATCCGCTAGTGTTGTTCCCAGCCATGCTTTAATTGTGACTTTAAAAGGAAGTGAGAGAAAACAAGTAAAGCGTTGCACGAATAAGTTTCAAGTTTTGAAAAGGGTAAAGAAGACAGAAAGAGACAGTTTTTAGAAAAAAAAGAATTAATTTGAAGTACAGAATTAAAGAAGACACTGCAAATAAAAGGAAAAGAAAGGGGGTCCTAGGTTTATACAAAATATGGATCACATCAATGCAATACCCAGCAATAACTCCTCAAAAGAGGGGTCGGACGAGATATTAGCGCACCGGTCATCATATCCACATTCTACCATTCCCACCCCGTTAAGGTATTTAAACGCGATTAGTTTCGTTTACTTATTGCATTTTAGTACCCGTCCCAATCTATCAGTCCCGGGGTATTAGGACTTCTAATCCTAAAGGGGAAGAAAAGGGGTAAGGCATATATGGGGTTTAAAGGACAAAATACTAATTTCGACAACCAAAACAAATGGCAAGTAAGGGGATTGACAAACAAACATGAAAGACTCACATAAAATCCCGTAAGTCATATAGCATATAGTTTAGCACGCCTTGCACATACTGGTTTGGTCTTTAAATTAAAACATACACGCCGGACGGACTAATTTAACACATAGAATCAGATAAAAATTCTGCATTAGGCAACTCGGATCCAATTGTCAAAGATTGAAGTATTTTAAACGAGTTATTCAGAAAAAGTGCTGATTCCAGACAAGAGCCTAATGCAGAAGAGTTAAAACAGGGAGTTGAAAAATTGCAGAAGTTCATAAATGACTTTAAAATCAGCAGATTTGTTTGAGTGAAAATACAGTAGAAGAAGGGTTTTCAAAAGTGAAAATACAGAAAGAGTGAGTTAAAAGACTGTTCTGAAAGATAACTTTAAAAGATGAATAGAATTTGGGCAGAAGATTTGAAGGGAGTATCTCAGACAGATTTGCAGAATTTTTAAAAGCATTATAGATTTATAGGAGTTTTTATTAAAAAAAAAGTTATATTGAACGTTAATGCCAGTTAACAGGTTGTTGTTACTTAAACAGATTTTGGGACGAACCTCTATAGACAGACTTAGTTTTAGAACTTATTACAGAATTGGTAAACAGACGGCAGATTTGATTATCCTATAGTTTTGCCTAACGCGTATACATTTTCTATAGGCATGGTTTCTATAAGCAACTTCTTACATGAATATTAAGTCCTATAGGCAGGGTTTCTAATGATTTGCAAGATGATAAAGCATTAAACCCTATAGGTAGATGTTCTGATGACTGGATTATGCGTATTATGCATTAAATCCTATAGACATGGTACCTAGTCGATCGAGTTAAAACGTTAAACTTATAGACATTATATCTAGGTGATTAAAACATTAACACTATAGGCATGGTATCTAGGTGACTGAATTACAACATTAAACCTATAGGCATGGTGTCTAAGTGACTGAATTACAACATTAAACCTATAGGCATGATATTTACTCTTTTATTGATGCAAAAAGTAAACCCCTCCCACACCCTTTTTACTATATCTCCCCGAGTTCTTTTATACAAAAAANGAGCCTCAAGGACTCCAGGCAGTGATTACACTCTGGATAACAATTGTTGTAACAGAATAGTGCAGTGTGGAATGGCCAGCCCTAAAGCGTCCAAATTCAGAGGGAGCTCCAGGGTCCCAAAGCATGGCTTACCAAAGGGGGCAGAACTTAGAAACTAGGAATAAGTGCAAAGTGAGAGAGGAGTTAGGGAGCCATAGCAGAGGGTGGTCATACCCAGCCATGGGCAGAGACTGGCACACCCCTGACCATCTGCTTGGCCAATAAATAAAGAGCAGACTTTTAGAAGTCAAACTTTGGTTTTGATGGTGATTAGGACACCACCAGTCCTGAGTTAAGGCTCAGCACATAAGGGGTAAAGGGAATGGGAATTGATTTGAGTAGAGGTTCAAGATAACCTGATTCTAAGTCATGAGTGGCAATAATAGAATGCCAACATGACTCGGAATTGCACTCACACATAAGAAGGGGGTCAAAGGGACAGGGAATCACATAAGAAAGCATTTACAGAAACATGAGGAAAGCAAGAAAGCACAACAGACTCAAAGATGCAAAAACATGATGAAAGAGAGAATGACAGACTAGGACGAACGCATAGTGAAAAATGCATAACAGAAGAGGAGAAGTAAACACATAGTTTGGAGGGTATTATTTAATTAGAAGGAAATACCGGTAGCAAGCTTTAGAACAGCAGAATAGTAAAAGCAAGTAACAGCCAGAAGTCAACAGGAGCAGGCTCAGAAACTTTAGCAAATATTTGAGAGTTCAAGAGTAACTCAAAGGTATTTCAGACAGTAAAAAAGAGAGGAGCACAGTACTTAGTATCAGAAATAGGGGTAGTAATAGAGAATGTATTTGAAATTGTGTAGTGAAAAAGTATTTGAAGTATTTTAAATTCAGAAGTGTCTGTGTGTGTGATCTGAAGTGTTTGTGAGGTTTTCGTGTGTAGAAAGTTGTGTGTAGTGTCTTGTTTTTATAGTGCAGAAAACGATTAAGCAAAAAAAAGGCAAGAAAGTGGTTTACAATCAATCACAGAAGGTCTCCCTAAGGTTAAGGGATTTGATTTCAAACGGGCATGAGACAATTAAGGAAAGATAAAAATTAAAAACCTTTCCAAAGTAACATATCACAGGTAAATACATAGGGATTATTTAAGGCAAGAATCCTATGGTACATGATTTGTGAGAAATAAGGCAAAAAGGTCAATCAAACGGCCAGTAAAAAGCTTTGTTCGAATGAACTTAGTCAGAAAAAAGGTGAGGAAAAGTTCAATTGGAAAATCAATAAATAACCAATCAATCGAGCCTTATTAAAGGAGATTGGAATAAATTACAAGTTGGCAGAACCCTTTTGAAAGAAAAACCCTCATATATAAGCACACAAGCATCAAGCAAGAAAGAAGGTTGGCATAGACAGTCTCAAAGTCATAAGCGAAAGATTCCAGTTCAGTCTAGGGAATTTCAAATTCGAGTAGGGTACAGAAAGGAGAGGGCAAGCCATCGAACAGACTCAGAGAGTCTCATGAGAAAGCACATATATATAATGGCAAGTTTGAAGCAATAGAGTAAAAACAAAGCATGTTCAAGAAAAGCTCAGAACTCAAGCAAGTTCAAGAGAGAATAGAGGTGACATAGAACTTAAGAAACAGTAGGCGAAACAGGTTTAGAACTCAAACAAAAGTCCAGTAAAGGCAAACAAAAGCTCAGTAAGAAAATGGTAAAGGAACACATAAGCTAGACATGTGAAAGCATGCTGTAGAAATCGTAGAAGAGATAACAGAGCACAAGTAGAAGAACATGCATAATAACGGCAAAACATAAGAACATAAGAGAAAATATGCACAAGCGAAAACACATAAGAACAAAGCATATACAGGAAGATTCACATAAAGAAAGAAGAAGAAGAAGAAACAAAAATCGTTTTAAAAGTTTTGGAAACCCTAAATTGAAACTGACTAATTTTGAAAAGAGAAATTTGGGAAAAGCTTTGAAACCTCGAGTACACCACAGATCTATCACAGATCTGAGAAAATAAAGAGAGAAAGAACCTCGAACAGCTTTCAGGGTTTCTCATAAACCCTAGAAACGAGAAGGCTTGGAAAGGATCTGGCCTGGAACAGGTCTGGACCATATCAAGGCATTTGAGGCTAGAACACGTCGAAACAGAGCCGGAGAAGCCACAGGAACACAAATCGGTGGAGCATCTGAACAGGCCTCGTTGAGGTTGAACCTCGAAAGCCTTGAATAACCGCAATTTGGGGTGAAAGGAAGTGAGCACATGCTGTCCATGGCCTGATAAGCCATGGACTTCGGCGAGAACTGGCCGGAGAAGACGTCAGAGGCGGCTAGGGTTTCGAGTGTTAGAGAGAGTTTGAGAGAAAAGGGGGGTTTGAGGGCGGCGGTCGAAATGGAAATGAGAATAGGGTTAGGGTAGTTTGAAATTAAAAAGGAAAGGAATGATGCGGGCCATTGATCAAAATGATCAACGGCCAGGATTAAATGATACCAACGGGCGGGTTTGGACAAAACGGGTAAAAAAGGGAATTGGGTCGTCGATTTGGGGGCCTGATTTGGGGTCAATTGGGGTGCAATTTGGGCTAAATTTGTAACGAAATAGGGCTAGATTTTAAATAGTCACTTCTCCCATTTTGTTTTATAAAAAATAATAAAAAGATTTCTGAAACAAATTGAAGGTGCTAAATTAATAAATAATATATAAATATTAAATTAAAAATACTGGAACTAATTTTATAAAATGCTATTAATTACGAAATAGGCCATAATTGCAATTATATGCAATTTAGTTTTAAAAATGCCAAATAAATTGGTAAAAATATGCAAAAATCGCCTTAATTATATTTTTGTGTAAATATGAGAATGAAATAAGTTATTCACCAAAAAATGATAATTTTGGAGATAATTTAGATTTTGTACTGTTAAAATAGACAATGAATTGACCTTTAAAAAATCTAAAAAAATTAGAAAAAATACCAGAACTTTTGGGCATGCTTATATATGCATACATATGCTATTTTTGAAAGTATTTTGAGTATAAAAAAAATATATGGGGAAAAATTGGGTATCAACAGGGACACCCCCCATTTCTCTAGTATATGGCTTTGAGGCCCTCATCCTCGTTGAGGTTAGAGAACCTAGCGCCAGGTTTCGGCATGCATTGGAGGTGTCAAATCACGAGGCCATAAATGCCAACCTCAAGTTATTAGATGAAAATTGAGAAGCAGCGCTCGTTCGGATGGCCGCACAAAAGCAAAGAATTGAAAGACACTACAATAGAAGAACCAACCTTCGACATTTTGAAATTGGGGACTTAGTCCTATAGAAAGTCACCCTTAATACCCGAGACCCAAATGAAAGAAAACTTAGCCCAAATTGGGAAGGACCGTACCGAGTCCTTAGAGTTGTCGATCAAGGATCCTACAAAGTCAGCACAATGGAAGGTCAACAACTGCCAATCAATTGGAACATATCATTGCTCAAACAATATTGCTGCTAAGGTATGACTTTATCCTTTTTAGTCCATTTAAGTTTAAAGCTAACTCAGTACAGGTTCGGTTGAGGGCATACGATCTCGAAGGCGTCGCATTTCTACACGAAGGTCTTAGGTTTTAAAGCATGCATTGCACTCTTTTTCCATTAGATTGGATTTTTTCTCAAATGGGTTTTACCAGCGAGGTTTTTAACAAGGCAACAAGTATGTGCTACCTAAGGAAAACTCAACAGTATCTAAGGATTCTTTTTAATCAACCTCGAATACTGGGAGGGCATCACCCTCGGAGGATATATTTTCAAGGAAAATACTTCACACCTAAGAGGGCGTTGATAGGAAAACTTTGTAATGGGCCAAACGGTCAGATGAACCGTATCCATGTAGAATAGTCAAGCCCCGACAGCAAAGCATGTAAACATGTATCAATTATTTAAACAAGCATTATGTTAATATCAAAAACACTTTGTGGCTCAAAGAAGTCTATTATCACACGAGCTGTACACTTATAATCCTATGGGAAACGGCTCAAGAACCAACGCATAAAATCACCCCCGAATACTCGGGTACTATCATCGACAGTTAGTACATCCGAGTCATCAAAATCTCGGACTTATAAGACCTCAAAGAGGCACCCCCTCGAAACAAAGGCCGAGGCCAATATACTTGGGGACTAACTTTTCGAACAAGTTCGGAAAGTTATCGGGAAACAAGTACAAGTGAAATACCCGAAGGCTATAGCCATGCTAAAGACTATGGTCATATAAAGGCTATGGCCAAAATAATGTGGCTCAGAGATGTACAACTTCCGCTATAAATTAAAGGCCTTCAAAAATTGAAAAATCGGTTAAATTAGGCTACCCTCAGAAAAAGAAAAATATGAAGGTCTTCGATAATTTCAGCCCCCGAAAAATCTGAGGGCCTCAATAAATTTAGCCCTCGAATAATCCAAGGGCTTCGATAACATCGGCCTTCGAAAATGCCTCAAGAGGTATTCAATTATGTTTACACAAACAAATTACTAATAAGTTTATGATATTTCAAACCTTCAAAAAACCCAGACGGGTACAAAAAAGATATACATGCTAAGGCATACAAAACATTTCACTAAGTCTTTTAGACAAAAAGAATGGAAAACTTATAGCCATTTTAGAGGCCGAAGCGGTCCAACTTAAGGAGCCTAAGGGCTAATTTTAAAAAAGATCCTAAGCACCGATATACAAGAGCCTAAGGGCCGGCTTAAAAGAGCTTGAGGGCCAAAAGCATATAAGAGTCTGAGACTTCGTTCTCACTCAACTCAGACCCAAGAATCCCATTGTTCTGAGCTCGCATCAAATTTATTTAAGCTTAGCTCGAGGATTACCTATAACCTTACGAGGTATTATATTAAGTAATAAAATCTGAGGGTTTATTACAGTATGAGCCTGAACCGATACTCGAGCTGATTATTTGAATTATCAAAACTTTCCACAAACGAGAACAAAATAAAACTTGACCCAAAGTCGAAGATAGAACAAAAAGATACTTTATATTTATAAGGGAAGTTTTACGAAACATATTTACAATGCCTACAAGGGGCCCTTGCAAAAAGAAAGGAAACCAAATCTATTTTTGGGATCACACCCCCGGGATCGTCATATTCAGAAACTTCACCTTCATCAACTCCATCTTCGGGGGCCTCCTCTCCCTAGGGAACATCATCTTCACTGTCACCATCCCCGAAGACACTCTCTACATCCTCATCATTGGAGGAGACAAGAAACTTGGTATCAGTTTCCAGCGGCTATGCCTCGGCTATCTCCTTAACAAGATTGAACCCTTAGGCATGGATGTCTTCGAAAGTCTCCCTCCGGGCTTGGCACTTAGCCAAATCATTGCTCCATTTTCCCTGGTCGGAGGCCGCCCTCAACTCATATTGAACAGCCGTGGGATCTCTTAAGTATATGGCAATGGATTTATCAGCCGCAACCTTCGTCTTCTGAGCTTTAGCCCTAGCCTGTATAGCTTTAGCCTTAGCTTATACAGCTTCGGCCCAGGCTCTTATGAGCTCAGCCTTAAACTTCTCGATCTTCTTGGCCTGAGCCAGAACCTTTTCCTTCAATCCCTTGGAGCTGAGTTTTAGCCGAGGTTAGTTGGTCCCTAGCAACTTCCTTATTGGCAGCAAGTTGATCTATGTTCTTCTTCCGCAGATGACAATCAACTTTAACTTGATCAACCTCGCTCCGAAGCTGTCCAATCATTGCAAAATTTTGTTGCTGCTGAGATAACGAAGTATTATACTCTGAAGTAAGGTCAATAAGACATACTCTTTTAATATCATAGTTACCTGCTCGTCTAGCTCGGCCTCAATTTTCTGGGCTTTGGCCAACTCATCCCGAAGATCCTTAAGCTCCTCATTCTTTTTGCTACAGAGGAGCCTCAGGGCCTTCTCTTTGCCTGAAACTTTCTTGAGCTCAGCCTCACATTGGCACAGCTCATCTATAACTTTACAATGACCTATACATGAAATAAAGGTGTATCAGTCAAAAGAAAGAAAGAGAAAAATACAAATGTGAAAAGTAAGTGTTTTACCCGAGAAAAGAGATGTTGAGCCTCTTAAAAGAGAGCGCATGCATCGTTGAGGTTGGCAGTTCATTGATCCCAGTGTAGCAACCCTGAAAGGGATGTTCCTTGAAGACCTTGCTCGGATTGGGCATATGCGGCGCGTTGGCTTCCTTGATTCCCCCATCAGAATAAGTTGGCAAAGAAAGGGAGTGAACTATTGTTTTGGCCCTGAGCTCTTCACTCGGGCCATTCTCATTAACTTTGGAGGTCTCAGTATTCGGCCCCTCCAGTATAGTTATTTAAGGCAGAGGGATAATCTCAACCTCCAAGGACACGGGGGTCTTGCTCGCATCTTTCTTTGGGGTTTCCTCACCACAGGATGAGGTCCCTAGTTCGGAAGGCTTGGTGGCCTCGATTGGTTTCTTGGCTCGAGGCACCAATTCCAACTCTTCCCTATCATTTTCTTTATCATCCAGGGAATCAGGGGCCAAATCCGTGCCCGTTTGAGCAAATCTTTTCCGCAACCTTCGAGTTGGGGTTTTCTTATCTTGAGAGTCTTCAGGCTTCGAAACCGTTTTTATTTTGTTGTCCTTCTCAGATATCGAGATTGAAGGCTCGGTCTTTTCCCTAAGTGGAGTTGGCCTCATCTTAGATACATCACCGAGGCCTCTGCATAAGTGAACATGAATAAGTTGACGCCACCAATATATGAAAAGTGTTTAAAACTTGGGAAAAACACTTACCATGGTTCTTGGCCTCCCATTGGCCCATTGATAATTCATGCCACTTTCGCTTATCGTAGGAAGAGGTGTCAGCTAACTTTCGGACCCAATCCTTGAGGTCGTGCACCGCGTCGGGCACCCAGGCATTGGCTGCCAAAAGAAGGATGAATGCGTTATGAAATATGAAAGCAGAATATGAATAGATACTGGGAAAATGAACTCCACTTATGATTAAGTTCCACCTCTCCAGGAACGGCATTTTATCCCTAGGGATGATATCTAATGTTCTTACTCTAACAAACAGACTCATCCAACCCTGATCTTCAGTTTTATTAGTGCTAGCAAAGAAGGCTTTTGTTGTGTGACACTGCAGCTTGACATGCCTTCAACATAATTGGGGCCGATACAGTAGAATCATGCGGCTGAGAGTGAATTCCAAACCCATCGGCCTTTTTAGAAAATACTGCAGTATGATCACGATACGCCAAAAAGATGGGTGAATCTGACCGATAGTGACTTCGTATGTTTTGCAGAAGTCGATCACCAACGAATTGAGGGGACCCAATGTGAATGGATAAGTGTAAACACTTAAACCCTCCACGTGGGTAGTAATACTTTCCTCGGGGCTCGGGATCTGAATCACGACCTCATCTCCCCAGCCACAGTCCTTTTTCACATCCTTGATTACCTTCTTCGATATCAAGCTAATATATTGAGTTGTGTGCTCGCATAGGCCTGGGACGTCAATGGATTTTCAATACTAAGTCCTTCTTTATTATATAAGGACCAGGGGTGATTGCCTCAAGAGTTGGCGGCACCGTCGGTTTGGCCGGCCAGGAAGTAGAAGAAGATGACGCTTTATCCTTTTTGGGGAACTTTTAGAAGTTTTAGCCATGACTGTAAGCTAAATGATACGGGTTGCACATGGATGTGGTATTTTTTACAAGAGCTTGGCATTTTCCGGCGCTTAAAGAGGCAGTTGAAACGAGTGGTTAGAGAAAGAGATGAAGATAGGGAATATGTAAAGAAAGAGTAAAGTTCTTTACCCAGAGGAATCACCTCATATTTATAGAAGGGAAACGGCGGTTCGGCGACGCTAGTCGCCGACCAAAGCTGGCATGCATTCAATATTTGGGGAAGTGGACCGACATGACCTTTTGGTTACTTCAAACTCCTGCATCACAGAGATGACATCATCAGTAAAGACTTGGGAAAATGTGGATAAAAAAATATTTCTTACCATCTTACTCTAAGAAATGCAGGGACTATCTGTATACCATTAAAACCATATGCCTCCGACTTATAGGCTCGAGGGCCCATCCTCAATCCGAGTCCGGGTAAGATCAAGTTCGAGCTTGAGGGACAAGACCCGAGTTTGAAGGCAGAGCTTGATGCATATCGAGGTTGAGTGTGTTCAAACCTAAAATATATAGTAACGTTGTGAATTTGTGCCAGAACAAGTTAGATTTCTGGCACGTCCCCAAAGTCAAGGCGCAAATCCCGGAATATGATTGTACTATTCCGTATTAGGCGGTTAGACAGCTATATCAAGAATATTCCTTACAGTTAATAGAAATATTCCTTATTTAGGGCTCCCCTATTATATAAAGGGCACTTCAATCATTTGTAAGATCGTGTTATCTTTGAGAATAGAATATACTCGCTACTTTTTGCCTACTATTTATCAAAATTGTCCTTTAGCTTTATTATTCTAACTTTGATTCTCCTACTTAATTGTTCTTACTGCCCTAAGCCACCTCGAGGTCACTACTGCTAAGTAATATTGGTTTGATTCACTTCTATCTTTCATTCTACTTCATATTTCTTGATTGTTAATTGGTATTGAACTAAATCACATATCTTTAAAAATACTAATCAAGTTTAATTTTTACTCGTATTTTCAAGGAAAACAAAATTACTGGTTCCTCAAATAATAGGAAACAAGAAGATGGAAGTCCAACCCAGTTATCAGCCAGAGATGTTACGTTTGATGTGATGAAAGTGCAATACTAAATTGTGAGTTTTTTCTGGTTTACAAGCTTGATTCTAACTCTAACCTTGTTATTACATCTCGATGAATCTATTGTAAAAGACATTGTTGTTGATGTTATTTTACTGATGTGTATCTCTCCATGTCGCCGTGTGCTGCTTGAATCAGCAAATTATGTTAATTTTCTAGGTGTTATCATTATGTGCCATTTTAGTAGGTTTTCGGTGTAATGGTTACATATTTATGAATATTTGGTGCAACAATTTCTGGCATTGCCCATAGCAGATGCAATTCACTCCTTGCACAATACAACGATAACGGAGATGGACATTCAGCAGATATTCGCGTAGTTCCTAGATTATAGTGGAGTAGTGACATTCGTTTATTTTATTGTACCACAAATTCTTACCTGTGAGGCTTATTACTGGGTCAAAGGGGATGTAATAACTTATAAAAGGGGGAAAAAGAAGGGGAAAGGGGATGTCTTTATATGTAACCTTTCCACGTCAAGTTTGAAGTTGGTTGATGAATGGGACATTGATTATGCGAAGTTCCCTGTACATACCCGTCCATAAATGATATTAAACTGCATCTGTCACCATATTTACTTGGGCGGAGTAATCCAGGTGATCAAGAAGTTAAATCTCTTAGTGTTTTGATGAAATGCTCTAAATTACAGAATCTAATTATAGATTACTTTTTTATTGTACGTTTACTGTTGCAATATTTATTTGTACTTTGTATCTATATCAAGTTTAACTATCTTTGCTTTCGGAGTATAGTCAATAGTCCCGAATCGAGGAGAAACATAGGTAATTAAAATTCAAGTAAATAAATGATGACATTGGCTTGTGGAGACCATATTAAATAAAAGAAAAAAGAAAAAAGAAAAAAGAAAAAGGAAAAAGATATGATTGGAGGAAGGGAAGACAATGGTGGGCGCTGCAGAACAAGTTGTAAAACCACTTTGAAGAATTGGTTTTGGAATTGATTTTGGGCGTTGCCTATCTTCCAACTTGCAACAACCAATTTTGATTGATTAATTTGGACGACAACTTTTCCTATAAAACGAAGTGTTCTGTTTCAGCTTTAAACACACCAAAATCAGAGAGAGCGTAGAGAGAGTAATCCATAAATTGTAGTCTGTTAGATAATTAGTGAGTGTGAGTAATATTGTAGTGAGGTCTTTAAAATAAAGAGTGTTATTTCTTTTGAAGTTGTAGTAGTCTGTTTGCACTACTAAGTTATAATATTATAGTGGTAATATTGCTCCGCTCGGCTATTATATTTTGTTCCGTTAAAAGATTTGGTGTCTTTATTACTCTCTTGTGTTATTGTGATTTATCGTGGAAATTGTTCCTGGGCGGGATTATTATTTTATCTCAACAACGTGGTATCAGAGGCATGGCGAGTAATGGTCCGGTGTCTTTTCAGTATCCCTATCTCACAAAAGATAATTATGAGAAATTGTGTCTATGCATGAAAGCCATTCTTGGCTCCCAGGATGTGTGGCAAATTGTAGACAGAGGGTATGCAAAACCCGATAATGATGAAGCTCTGCCTCAAAATGAAAAGGATGCCTTGGCAAAGACAAGGAAGAAGGATCAACAAGCCCTCACGCTCATCCACCAATGTTTGTATGATGCCATATTTGAGAAGGTGACAGATGCTACCACCTCAAAGGAAGCTTGGGAGATTGTACAAAATTCTCTTTAAGGAGTTGACAAGGTGAAGAAGGTAAAACTTCAAAATCTAAGGGCTGATTTTGAAGTTTTAAAAATGAAAGAATTTAAATGCATTTCGGATTATTGTTCAAAAGTGAAAGCTGTTGTAAATCATTTGAGACGATATGGGGAGGACATATAAGATGTCTTATGTGGTAGAAAAGATCTCTCGCACTTTAATACCTAAATTCGATTTTGTGGTGTGTGCTATTGAAGAGTCTAAAGATTTAGACTCTATGACAGTGGAGCAATTGGAGGGTTCTTTACAAGCCCACGAAGAAAAGATCAAAAGGAGACAAGAAAGGCCACTAGAGCAACTTCTTAAAACTCAGGCATCCTTCAAGGATTATGGAGGTTAAAAGAGCTATCGAGGGAATAGACAGGGACGAGGCCGTGGTAGTCATGGATGACGAAAAAGTAATGGTAACAACTTTAACAATGAAGCTAAAATTCACCAAACATTCAGAGGTCGTGGTCGTGGACATAGAGGAGGAAGAGGATATGGCTACTATCAATAAAATAATGGACAAATGTATGACAAATAAAAAATTTAGTGCTATAATTGTCATAAATTTGTCCATTACTCTTGGGAATGTCATAGCAATGTTGAAGAGAAAACTAACCTTGTTGACGACAGAAAAGAAGATAATGAGTCAATATTATTGCTGGCACTCAAGGAAGAAGACAAGGATGATTGTAGCTCATGGTATTTGGATAATGGAGCAAACAATCATTTGTGTGGATTCAAAGAAAAGTTTGTAGAGATCAATAAAACGGTGAGAGGTAATGTCTCCTTCGGAGATACCTCAAAGATTCAAATCAAAGGGATAAGTACGATTCTGATCTCCTGTAAAGATAGTAGTCACAAGGTAATTCAAGATGTTTATTATGTGCCAAAATTAAAAAGTAATATTTGGAGTTTGGGCCAACTTCTTGAAAAGGAATATGACATCCACGTGAAAAATATGCATCTTTGGCTTAGAGATTCAAGTGGAATTCTAATTGCTAAAGTATATATGACAAAGAATGGATTATTTTCTCTAAATATTAAAACAATTGATGCAAAGTGTTTGAAGGCTAATGTGCAAGATGAATCATGGTGTTGGCATATGCGATTTGGGCACTTGAGTTTTAAAGTGCTCAAATAAATGGGAGAAAGGAACATGGTACATGAGATACCATCAATCAACCATCCAAACCAACTGTGTGAAGCTTGTCTTCTTGGAAAACATGCAAGGAGGAGTTTTCTAAAGGAGGCCATGTCAAGATCAACCAAGCCGCTCCAACTTGTTCACACTAATGTGTGTGGACCAATCAATCCACCTTCTTTTGGTAAAAGTAGATACTTTCTGGTTTTCATTGATGGCTTTAGTAGAAAGACTTGGGTTTATTTCTTGAACCAAAAATCTGAAGCTTTTGCCGCTTTTAAAATTTTCAAAGTACTTATGGAGAGAGAAAGTGGCTATGAAATTAAAGTTCTAAGGTTCGAAAGAGGAGGAGAATTCACTTCAAATAAATTTAATAACTTCTGTCAATCTCATGGAATTCGTCACCCTCTAACGGTACCCTATTCACCCCAACAAAATGGTGTTGCAGAGAGAAAGAATTGAACGATTCTTAATATGGCTAGATGTATGTTGAAAGCTAAAAGTATGCCCAAAGAATTTTGGGCCGAAGCTATTTCTTGTGCAGTGTATTTGAACAATATGACTCCGACAAGAAATGTTAGAGATCAACCCCTCAAGAAGCATGGAGTGGAAGAATACCAAGTGTCAAGCACTTGAGAATCTTTGGGAGCATAGCCTATGCTCATGTGCCGCATCAAGGGAGAGCAAAGCATGACGATCAAAGAGTCAAGCATGTGTTTGTTGGCTATGATACGAGTTCAAAAAGCTACAAGTTATACAACCCAAGGAGCGGTAAGGTGGTGGTAAGTTGCGATGCTGAATTTGATGAAGAATTGGCATGGGATTAGGAAGCTCAGGAAGAAACTTCATATAATTTTCTTCCATATTTTGGTGATGAAGAAGAACCGGAAATCGTGAAACCTGTGCAGGATACAACTCCACCTCCTTCTCCAACCAATGTTGTATCTCCCTCTTCTCAAGAAAGTTAAAATGAACAGCTGCAAAGGACAAAGAGTATTCAAGAGCTCTATGAGGACATAGAAGAAGTTACGAGTTTTAATTTTTTATGTTGTCTCTTTTCTAACAGTGAACCAATGAACTTTGATGAAGTTAAACAAAAAATGGAGACAAGCCATGGAGGAGAAGATTGAGTCAATAGAGAAGAACAACACTTGAGAGTTAACAACTCTTCCCAAGGGTCATCGAGCAATTGGAGTGAAATAGGTATACAAAATAAATAAAAATGCTGATGGAGATGTGGAGAAATACAAGGCACGACTTGTGGCTAAATGCTACAAGCAAAGGCAAGGCATTGACTATGAAGAAGTCTATGCACCTGTTTCCCGCATGGAAACGATTCATTTGCTAATCTCTTTGGCGGTACAAATAAAGTGGATGATCCATCAAGTAGATGTCAAGTCAGCCTTCTTGGATGGTTATCTTGAAGAAGAAGTCTATGTTGAACAATCATTGGGCTTCGTGGTCAAAAACCATGAAGATAAAGTGTTGCAGTTGAAGAAAGCTTTTTATGGATTAAAGCATGCCCCACGAGCATGGAATAGTTGCATCGACAAATATTTTCAAGAAAATAGGTTTACTTGTTGTCTCCATGAATATGCTCTTTACCTTAAAGTTCATACCAATGGAGATATCTTACTTGTTTGTCTTTATGATGATGATCATATTTTCACGGGCAATAACTCAAGTTTTTTTGAAGCTTTTAAGAAAGATATTTCCCGTGAGATTAAGATGACAGACGTAGGGCTCACGTCATACTACCTGGGCGTAGAAGTGAAGCATATGGAGGATTGAATTTTTATCTCTCAAGAAAACTATACAAAAGAGATATTGAAGAAGTTAGACATGCTCGATTGCAACCCCTTGAACACACCGATGGAAAGTGGGACAAAATTGTCCAAGTTTGATCAAGGATAAAAAGTGGATCCCATATTTTTCAAAGTCTTGTGGGAAGTTTGAGGTACTTGACTTGTACCAGGCTAGATATACTCTTTGCAGTTGGAGTAGTAAGCCGCTTCATGGAAGCTCCTACCTCCACTCATTTGAAAGTCACTAGAAGAATTCTTCGTTACCTAAAAGGTACGATTGACTTTGGGTTATTTTATTCTTCTTCTAATGACTTCAACCTTATGGGATTTTGTGATAGTGACTATGCGGGAGATATTGATGATAGAAAAAGTACAACTTGTTTTGTATTTTTCTTGGGTAATTCTGTTATTTCTTGGAGTTCAAAGAAATAATCAATTGTAAATCTCTCGACTTGGGAAGCTGAATATATAGCAGCAACATCATGTACATGTCATGATATTTGGTTGAGAAGATTGTTGAAGGAGCTCAATTTACCACAAATTGAAGCTACATAGATTTGTATTGACAACAAATCCGCACAGGCACTAGCGAAGAATCCAGTGTATCATGATCGAAACAAGCATATTGATACAAGGTATCACTTCATCAGAGAATGCATTGCCAAGAAGGAAGTCGAGCTCAAATATGTGAAGTCTCATGATCAACTTGCAGATATCTTCACAAAGCCTCTCAAGTTTGAAGATTTTCAAAGATTGAGATCATGTCTTGGAATGAAGAGGAAAAATCAAAATTAAGGGAGAGATTTGTAGAGCCCATATTAAATAAAAGAAAAAGAAAAAAGAATAAGGAAAAAGATATGATTGGAGGAAGGAAAGGCAATGGTGGGCACTGCTGCAGAAACAAGTTGTAAAGCCAATTTGAAGAATTGGTTTTGGAATTGATTTTGGGCATTGCCCATCTTGAAACTTGCACCAACCAATTTTGATTGGTTAATTTGGAAGGCAACTTTGCCTATAAAAGGAAGTGTTCCGTTTCAGTTTTAAACACTCTAAAATTAGAGAGAGCGCAATAGAGCGTAAAGAGAGTAATCCACTTATTGTAGTTTGTGAGATAAATAGTAAGTGTGAGTAATATTGTACGTAGTGATGTCTTTAAAATAAAGAGTATTATTTCTTTCTAAGTTATAGTAGTCTTTTTGCATTACTAAGTTGTAATATTATAGTGGTAATATTGCTCAGCTCGGGTATTATATTTTACCCCGTTAAAAGATTTGGTGTCTTTGTTACTCTCGTGTGTTATTATGATTTATCGTGGATATTGTTCCTGGGCGAGGATTATTATCCCAACATGGCTGATGTAGAATGATATGCTCCTAAAGGAATGTAAGCTTCAATTCCACCAACAGATACAGGAACAAAAGGGATGGTACAGTAAGAACGTTATTGAACTGAAATACATAAGATATTCACGCTGTGGACTGTAGCAATAAACAGGATGACAATACAATGGCATTTAGATCAACCGGCTACTGGCTTTGGACTCGCGTAATTTTCTCTCGTCCGATAGTATCTTTGCAAACCTGCAAGGTTTTAAAACGACACTAATTAGTATTTCATCAGCACTTATTTCTTGTAAAGTTTGTATATGTGTGTGTGCGCGTGTACCTCTGAAGAGCTTCCTTGTTGGTTCCTCCATTTTCAACTGCTTCATATACTCCTTTGTCCAAGTTAATCTTTGAAACTGGTTTTTCCAGCAGATGTTCTCCTACCTTGACGAGGCCTTGTAAGTTTTCCTTTGTGGCTATGTCAACTGAGGCCAAGTTCCCCGTCAAGGTGTCATCCTGGCCGGTATTACACAAATGTTGTATCAAGTAAAATTTATGTTATGGTAGTCCCATACTATATAGCAAATGATAACAAATTATAGCGGGCGACCACACATGATATATCTATATACTTAATAGAGTAGAGAAGCTGCTGATCAAAGTAAAACCGAATTAAGGCCCAGGTTAACCTGGATACGAAGGTACTTGTCGTCGGAGTGAAGAGCTTTGAAAACCACAAAATTGTGAAAATCAACCATATCAGCACTTGCTTGATCAAAAGCATCTATAAGTGGTGTAGAGTTGTTATTTAATAGCCAGCTGAGTAATCCCCACTTGGCAGCCATTTGGGCATTGTATTTGTGCTCGTTCTTTGCATTGCCTGTCCCAAGTGATATTACCAGAAAGCGACCATAATCCATTGGCTTGATAGGGAATAAGTCTACGTGCTGCATCAATACTTGCTTGGTCACCTCACCAATTGCGACCAAAGTCTAAAATACATCACAGACATCAACCAAAGAGTCAAATATTAATTATCAAATTTCGACACTAATTAAAATACTGATCCAAGAATTCTATTTACTATGTCATCCATCTTATACACTTACTGGGTTATTAGCAGCGACACCACCATCTATTAGGTTGAATTCTCGTTCACTATCTTGAGCATCCTTGTTCTTGAAACCATATGCAGGTAGAAAAGTTGGCGCTGCCGAGGTACTAATGCAAATGTCCGCCAGTTCTGCATCCAAATCAGGTTTCAAGATTGCCTACAAGAGGGTTAAAATAGTTAAGTACTCAACTTAGGTACACTTACACTTTTAAAAAACTATCCTTGTATTTTTTCACGCCAACTGCCTCATTTTTAATATACTAGTTAATTATCTGTGATTTGATAGGATAAAAAACTCTTGTACACTATCAGTGTATAAAATTATCTAATGAAATCACATCCAAAGGATAGAAAAAGAAACAAAAAGAAGATTATTTGAACGGAGGTATACAAGGCGGCGTACCTCATATGAGCTGAAGATAACTGGCTGAAGTTTCTTGATGTCAAAAGTTGGAATTACAACGGCAGTTAATGTATCATGCAACCTGGTACCTCCTAAGATACCCTTTATAAGTTTGTGAAGATACTTCCCATCATATTTAGGTCCTCCAATTGCTTTGGTTAGATTTATGATCCCCGCTAATGGTCCACTGCAAGAATATATAAACAAAAATCAAGATATTTTCATATTTAATTAGCCTGGCGAGAGGTAACATTAACTACCAAGCGGATTATCAACCTAGTATCCGTTCGTGAAAGAATTTAAGCATTCAATTTAGAAGGCAACGAATATGGACAAATGTATTCTCTGATGCAATTACCCGATCTGGGGAAATATTTTGGGAGAGTGCTCAAGATAGAACGGAGTAATATCTTTGGCAGCATATAAAGGGCGTTTATCTTTGTTTGGTGCAGCTAACATTGCTGTTACAAGGCCACCAGTGCTTGTTCCTGCAATCAAGTCAAAATAATCCGCGATTCTTGCATCTTTACCGTCCAACTCCTGCAAACAAAATGAATATAATAAGAGACAAAGCTAGGACTTTAACTTGAACGTTTCAACCTTTAAGGGTTTTATTATTGACTCTTTAAAAGTTATTATGGGTTCAGAATTTCATATTTGTTGAGATTTTAATGATTTAACACAGCCAAAACCTTATACTTGTACTCATGAATCTTGTTGTTTAGTTAATTTGCTTAATTACCTGAAGTTGTGATTCAAGATATGAAAGGATAACCCCTGGAATGATTCCTCTTATTCCTCCCCCATCGATGGTGAGAATGGTTATCAGCGTCCCTGTGTTAGGAGGCGGCATTGCAACTCGAGATGAACCAGTTGCTTCGTTTTCCATTGGCGTGTATATCCAACCAAGAGATAATTAATCGTAAACTAGGATGTATTAATTAGTTCATCATCATGTGCTAATCATTATGCGAATAAATAGAACGTGCAGTTGTTTCAAAGACGATAATCATGAATAAAAAACCGATTAAAGAAAAATAATAATTTAATAATGGCTTTGTCAACCACTACATAAGAGGATAATTAAACAAATTTGGTCTTTGAAGAGTTCATGGAAACTAAGATTTTAGTTTTATGATAATCGTCATCAAAGCCACCATCCTGAATATATTAATTTGTTGTGATAGTTTCGTTGTCCAATAGTTTAGGCTTGAAAGATTAAGTGTTGGAGAATGTATATATTGATTTTACGTTAAATAATAGATGGAGTAATAGTTAAGAACTATAGTGTTAAGTTTCTTGAGCGTCTAAGTATTACCAACATCTAATTAATTAAATAAAAACTATGATCGGTAGACGCAAGTTTTTGCAACTTACACAAGGGTTTAGCATGATTTCATTTTGACTTTGCTAATCTTTTCTACTTTACATCCGGACGTCACTTGAAAAGTTCAGCCAAAAAAAAAAAAAACTTATATAGAAAAAAAAAGGGTTTCTTTCTAGGATAATAATTGGTGGGATCTATATATTGCGGATCTTCTATGACCTATAGGCGTGTATATTTTTTTTTGGTTTTCTGCCCGATGTCTTATATCTATACTGGTGCCCGAATAAATTTGGATTCGCGACGAAAAGTCTCATATTGGTAAAGCGCTCTCTAACAAAAGCGATTTGATACTCAAGGAACTTTAGGTGACATACCTTCAATGCTAGCCCTCCTTCTTTAGCTCATGAATTGCTGAACCAGGTAACTTTCTTTTTAATTTGTTCCCCACTTTTTTTTTTAGCTCATAAATGGCTAAACCAGGCAATAATATTCTTTTCTATTTGTTTCTTTACTTACAATCATAAACTATTCAACAAGACTAGCCGACTGCTCCAAGATGACTGTGGTGTTAATTCCATGTTTTTCTTTTCAAAAGTATTTAGTCAGAGGTGTTGCATTTCTCTTATATTTTCACAACTCAAGTAGCTTGTAGTGAAAGTAGAGTGGAATCATATTATACACGAAGAAGCTTCAAAAAGAAAAAGTCAATCACAATTAGTGGAGGGGAATGACATGGAAAAATAACAACAACAATACTACAATAATATTTGTGAGCGGAAATATACGAATTGGTTTGAGTTGTTTTGGACACTGTCTTAAGAAATTATTTCAGCAATGTGAATATTTTTTCGGGATTAAACAAGTCCATCTCTAATTATTTAGAGGATACTGGAATCAACAAATATAATATACGAGCACGTTGCTAGAAGAAACAAATAAAGTATCTATTGAAGATAGAAAAAAGTGGAGACATAAGAAGAACATTGGAAGAAAAGAAATAGAGCAAGTAGTGATTTGAAGCTAATGATTAGCTTTTCTTGGTATATTATCCATAGAAATTGAAGGCCTATTTATAAGCTCAATAATGACAATTGTTTGAGACAAGTGTTATTTCTCTCTGCCACTTGGTACTTGGCTCATGTGTTTACTTTTACAATTATAAGATTTCTTCTTCGCAATTAAGCATATCACTTTTTAAAACAAGAAATCTATATGCAACATCATATTCAGCATATCCAATAAGCATACAATCAACAGTTTTAGAACCTATGTTTCTCTTTTGAGGTTCAGGCAAAAGAACTTTAGCAAGGCACCCCCTGTCACGACCCCAACCCCGATCGTGATGGCGTCCAACATACTGCTAGGCAAGGCCGACCAATTCCATAACCTTAACCATTTATATAACTCATGAATTACTTAACATGGATGAGTTACTAAATCACAATACTGAATAGCTGAAATAAAGTTAAAACATGCGAAAAACCCAAGTAGAAATACTACTACACCGCCCGAAGAATTCGATGTCACAAGTCTGAGCCTCTAATATACGAGTGTCAACCTACTATATAATATTCTGAAGAAATACGGAATATAATAAATAGGATAGATGGGAACATCAGGACTGCGGACGTCATGCAGCTACGTTGATGCTCCCGGATATGGTGCTCGATAGAGAAAGTCTCACTCAGCCTTAGTGGGTGCAGCTGAATCTGCACACAAGGTGCAGCGAGTAAAGTGAGTACTTCCAACTCAGTAAGTAATAAATATAAATAAAGGCTGAGGGTAAGAAATCCTGAATAGGCACAAAGCAATTCTATAGATATAGCAACTTGAACCTAGCAGTACAAATTAGTAAATCAATGAAAACGCTTAAGGATATACCACAACAGATAAATAAGTAAATGACAATCAAATATGCAATGCAACACATAAACCGGTACTCTCCATTACCCGCTGCGGCGTGCAGCCCGCTCCATTGATTTAACGTCGACGGCGCTCGCTGGAGGTGTACAGACTTCGGGTGGGGCTTCTTACGGCCCAAGCGCAATATCAAGCCATCTCGTGGCATCCATTAGGCCTTAAGCCTCAAATCAATATCAATATAATACTGCTGCAGCGCGCAACCCGATCCTACACTCAGTCCAGAATCACATAAGCCCCTCGGGCACAATAGCATGTAAAATATTCAGCCCAAACTTCATTAGAAATATTATTTAAGTTCCAAGTTTTGAGAAAAAGTGGCTGAGTTTGCAAAACAGTATTAAATACTAGGACCGAGTTCAATTATCTGTAAATATGGTAAGAAACCAGTAAAAACAATCTCTGAAGGATTCAAGCAGTTGGCATGCAGCCCAATTATGATAATTAATCCATTTTTATAAGGATATCAACTAAGCTTCAATCAATTAGGTAGAAATTTTATAAAGCGGGATGAACCAAGTCATGATCCCTGATGGTGATCTACCCTACGCCCGTTATCCGGCGCGCAAGTTACCTCAACATAGCACTACAATGTGCAAGTTCGGGGTTTTCAAACCCTCAGAACATCATTTACATCCATTTACTCACCTCAAGCTGGCCAAAATCCTAGCTCGCTATGCCTTTGCCTCTCAAATTGACCTCTTCGCGCACCGAATCTGATCAAACCACAACGAATACTTCACAATATGCCAATGGAACAATATCCAATCAAAAATAATCGAAAATAGCAAAAAAATCTCGAAATTAGCAAAACCCGATCCCCAGGCCCACGCCTCGAAATTCAAAAATTTTTACATCAACGGGTTCCTTATTCTCCCGCGAGTCCAACCATACTAAAGTTATCCAATTCCCATCACATTTCGACCCTCAAATCTGTGATTCTATCCAAGAGGGTTTTCTAACCTTTTCTACTAAAATTCATGAATTGAACGCCAAAACTAGTAATAGATTCAAGTTATACAACCAAAATTGAGTTAAGAACACTTACCCCGTTGTTCTCTCCAAAAATTTGCCAAAAAATCCCCTTATCCGAGCTTCAAATCGCTAAAAATGGAAAATGGGAACGACGTCCCATTTTCAGAACTTAACATTCTGCCCAGGCCCGTTCTTCTTCGCGTTCGCGTATAGTACCTCGCGTTCGCGAAGGCCAATATCCTAGACCCTTCGCGTTCGCGTTCCAGGTCTCGTGTTCACGAAGGCCAATTTCCAGGCCCTTCGCGTTCGCGTATCAAGCCTCTCGTTCGCGTAGTCCAAATAACCCAGGCCCAATTTTTCCTTCTATGCGTTCGCGAATACTCCCCCGCGTTCGCCTAGAACCTTGACCCACTCCTTCCCGTTCGCGGCTACCCCTTCACGTTCACGAAGGCCAAAATCACAGCCTCCTATTTTTTTTCTCTTTGCGTTCGCGAGACTCCCCTCGCGTTCGTGAAGAAGGAAACCAGATACCAGCAACCAGCAGTTCAACAAGTTCCAAAAATGACCCGTTGGGCATCCGAACAACATCCGAGGCCCCCAGGATCTCAACCAAAAATACCAACACCTCCTAAAACATCATAAGAATTTTTTCTAATCATCAGAACGCCTCAAACAATGCCAAAACCATCAAATTACATCAAATTCAAGCCTAAATTCTTTAAAAACTCCAAAAACACGCGTTCGATCAAAAACCCAACCAAAACACCTCTGAATCACCTGAAATGGTACACACATATCCCAAATAACCTAATGAAGCTACAACAACTCTCGGAATCCCATTCCGACTCTCGGATCAAAATCTCACCTATCAACCGTAATTCACCAAAATATTAACTTCGCCAATTCAAGCCCAATTCTACATCGGACCCCCAAAATCACTTCCGATCACATTCCT
Organism: Nicotiana glauca; assembly: GCA_026770625.1. NCBI lineage: Eukaryota > Viridiplantae > Streptophyta > Magnoliopsida > Solanales > Solanaceae > Nicotiana > Nicotiana glauca. Next base: position 60,320 of record MU774220.1, read on the forward strand.
AAGTCACAAATCATCCCTCGAAGCTATCTCAATTATCAGAATTCAAATCTGAGCCCTCTAACACAATTGTCAATATTCGGTTGACTTTTTCAGAACAAACCTTCCTTAAAGAGACTAAGTGTCTCATTTCCTACTAAAACCAATCCAAATCAACTCGTTCATACCCAACACTGATAATGAAGCATAAAGAAACAGAAAAATGAAGGAAATAGGGCGGTAACTCACGTGACGATGGGTCGGGTCGTCATACCCCCACACTTCTAATTAGGTTTATAAACTTTCCACAATTCATACGGAGTTTTGCCAGTTCTTCTGTGTGATATTCTATTTTTTAAGTGACATACAGATAAAATAGTTTCACATCACAAATTATCAGGAGCATTAGAACTAACTAACATAGAGTTCATCATCTTTTTCAATGTTCAATTTTCCTTTTAGCTACTCCAATTGACTCAAGTGAATAAGGCGGAGTTACTTCATGAATTATTCCATTCTTTTCACAAAAATCATTTAAAGATAAATATTCTCCACCTCTATCTGATCTAATTCTCTTGATTTTTCTATTAAGTTGATTTTCAACCTCAATTTTATAAGAAATAAAAATATTAAAATCATCTTCTTTATTTCTAAACAAATTAACTTAGTATATCTAGAAAAATCATCAATAAAAGTCACATAATATCTTTTATCACCTCTAGTAATAGTCTACTTTAAATCACCTAAATCAATGTGAATCAAGGATAACAATTCAGTTTCTCTATTTACGAAAAAAATAAGTCTTTCTAGTACTTTTAGCTTCAGCATATATTTCACACTTGTTAATAATATTTGAGTCCAAACTAGATATTAATCCTAGCGAGTGCCTTTTCTTTATATACACGACATTAACATGTCCTAGTCTAGCATGCCACAAAGAAATTGACACAAACATATAAGCAGAAGAAGATGCATTTTTATTGTTAGTATCGGAAATATTATGCACAAATAAACCATGGTTATAATATCCATTGTCCACAAAAATATCATTTTTGGTCAATACGACCTCATTATTTTCAAATGAAACCTTCAATCCAATTTTTTCTAATAACCCCGCTGAAACCAAATTTATTTGGATATTAGGAACATGCAATACATCACTCAATGCTAGAGTTTTACCAGATGTGAGTTTGCGAAGAATTTTTTCTTTCCCAAGAACATAAGTTATTCTTGAGTCACCAAGATAAATGTTTCATCTCCTTTTTCAATTTGAGTATAAGACCAAAATTCATATTTATTTGTACATATGTGCCTAGTAGCACCAAAGTCTATCACCCAATCTTTCACATTGGCAACATTATTTATTTGAAAAACGACCGCAACAACATTAAATGATATTTTCAAAGATATTTGAGCTGAGCTTCATATTTTACTATGGCCCGAGGGGCTTATAAGATTCTGATTGAGTAAGGCTGAGGGCCTGTGTTGTGAGGATACATCTAGGTCAGGCTGCATGCCGCAGCAGTGATACACTGATTATGATAATGAGGCCGAGGGCCCGAGATTGTACGCCACGAGGTGGCTTGAGATTTATCTGAGGCTAAGGGCCTGTTTATGACACCACGAGATGGCTTTATTATTGTCACAACCCGAATTTCCCACCCTCGGGAGTCGTGATGGCCCCTACTCATAGAAGCTAGGTAAGCCAAACTTAGTTACCTTTCGTTTACAACGTAGCCCCCTTTTAACAATTTATGACAACAATATAAAAGCAACGAATTTAAACAATAGCGGAAGTCTTAATTATAGATACTGAATCAAAATGCGGAATAGTCAATATAAGCCTCTACCTAAGACTGGTGTCACAATATTCACGAACTGCTAAGAAATACTAAATGCAAATGTCTGAAAGAACACATAAGTTGTTTGTCTCGAATACAAGGAGGCAACGGACTAAAAAGAGAGAATAAGGGAGACGCCGGGCTTGCGGACGCCTACAAGGCTACCTCGGGTCTCACTAGACTGAAGGCCTACTCCCGTAGTAATACTGCTGCTGCTGTTCGAAACCTGGACCTGTGCAAATAGCACAGAGTAAGGCATTAGCACAACCGACCCCATGTGCTGGTAAGTGTCTAGCCTAACCCCGACGAAGTAGTGACGAGGCTAGACTGAACCACCACATAAACCTGTACAATTATATATATACAGCGGAATCGAAAATACAAGGCAAGTAAACATTATGGCAGGGGTAGCATGCTGTGGGGAGATAACAATATTAATAGTAAATCAAGAATAAGAATCTAAGGGCCGCTTGAAATTTACAGCGGACAAGAAACAAATACCCAAATAAACACACTTGTATCACTAATTTTTGTGGCGCGCAACCCGATCCAAATATATAACAACACTGTTGCGGCGTGCAACCCGATCCATATATATCGTTGTTGCTGTGTGCAACCCGATCCATATCATTTATCATTTTTGCAGCGTGCAACCTAATCCATATCATTTATCATTGTTGCGGCGTGCAAACCGATCCATATCGTATATCATTGTTGCAGCGTGCAACCCGATTCATATCGTTTATCATTCTTGCGGCGTGCAACCCGATCCACCAATATCATTCAATGCACGACATCACCCATCGTGCTTTAACACTCTTCCTTGCCTAATGCAACGATCATAAACAAGGACAAGGGAGGTAATAAAACAAGAATAGAATCCACGACAAGGGTACACAATCAATAACCATAGTGTCCCGGCAAGGGAATAAATCATTAACTCTTCTCTTTCTTTCGCTTTCATCTCATATTTCACATTATCACTTGAGCCCAAGCTCCAAGGAGTTACTTATCTCCTACACCTTTACAATTTGTATTTCGAGCCGAGCCAATTCTCCACGAAGTTCCGAGATCACAATTTCTATGACAAGGCCTTTACAACATATAGAACTCATCAATTAAGCATGGAAGGCATAACAACGGCCAAGTATCCGCAAATAAGGACTCACGGTCATGCTAGACACCAATGTATAGATACTCGTCACCATGCCTATACATCATACTCGATCAATTAGCAAGTAGAAAACAAGACTCAACTCTTATTCCCTCAAGCTAGGGTTAAACCAATTACTTACCTCGTTGCCTTGAATTCCACTCAAGCCTCAACTATCGCTTTACCCTGCGATTCCACCTCCAATCTGCTCGAATCTAGTCACAAATTGCTCAATTACTTAAATAAAAACTAAATGAATAAATTTGAATGCATAAAAATGAATTTCCCAAGTTTCTCCCAAAAATTCCAAAATCGCCCCTGGATCCATGTGGTCAAAACCCGAGGTTAGTACCAAAACCCGGTTACCCATTCCCCCACGAACTCAAATATGTTATTTGTTTTGAAATCGAACCTCAAATTGAGGTTCAAATCCTCAATTGTTAGAAAACCTAGGTTCTGCCCAAAACTCCCAATTTCACCCATGAAAATCACTGATTTTACGTGGAAAACATGTCAAATGATGTTATTGATTGTAGGAATTAAGTAAACATTGACTTGCAGTTGAGTCTGAATGAAACTTGTTCTTGACAAATCGCCCAAAGGAGTTGTGTTTTGAAAATGGGATGAAAAATGACTCAAAAACGACTAAGTATAAAAATTGCTGGGCTGCAAATATGGGAATTGGGAATTGGGGTTCGCAATTGCGACCCCCGACCATTTGTGGGAATTGCGAACAATAGTTCGCATTTGCGAACCATGGGCACAACCGGGGACTTCACATTTGCGAACAGAAATGTCGCATTTGCGAGAGTCCAGCTTTCGCATTTGCGATACAATGATCGCATTTGCGATCCCTGAGCAAAGTCACTGCCTTCGTATTTGCGAATAATTCTTCGCATTTGCGAGCTCGCATTATGCGAAGCCTGCAGGTAAGAAATACCAGAAATTTTTCAAAGTTCAAAATACACTCCGACGCCTATCCTAAACTCACCTGAGCCCTGGGGCTCCAAACCAAATATGCACAAAACCTCAAAAACATCCTTCGGACTTATCCGCACGATCAAATCGCCAAAATAACATCATATACATTGAATTCAACCTAAAAATTCATAATTTGTTCCAAGTTTTCATAAAACTTAAAATTTCCATTTTAAGTCCGAAACACGTCAAACGACGTTCGTTTTCAACCAAATTTCACAGGAAGCTCTTAAACCATATGTAAGACCTGTACTAGGCGTCGGAACCAAAATACGCGCCCGATACCATAGTCTTCTAAGAAAATTTTATTTCCAATTTCTTTAATAATTTCAGAAAAACAATTTTACACAAAAATTCATTCCTCGGGCTCGGAACCTCGGAATTCGATTCCGGGCATACGCCTGAGTCCCATATTTTTTTACGGACCCTCCGGGACAGTCAAATCATGGGTCCGGGTCCGTTTACCTAAAATGTTGACCAAAGTCAAATTTATTCAAATTAGTATCAAAATTTAGCATTTTTCACACAGAATTCATATTTAAGCTTTCCGACTACGCGCTCGGATTGCGCACACAAATTGAGGCAACCCTAAATAAGGTTTTCAAGGCCTCGAAAGCACAGAAAGAGTAAGGATACAAGTGATGACCCTTTGGGTCGTCACATTCTCCACCTCTAAAATAACCGTTCGTCCTCGAACGGACAAAAGAAAGAAGTACGTAAGTCGGGGAAAAGATGAGGATAACGACTCCGCATATCAGACTCGGACTCCCAGGTCTTTGCCTCAGGGGGCTGACCTCTCCACTGAACACGAACAAAAGGAAAACTCTTGGATCTTAACTGACGAACTTGCCGGTCTAGAATAGCTACCGGCTCTTCCTCATAAGACAAGTCCTGGTCTAACTAGACAGTGCTGAAATCGGATCGCCCTGATACCTCCAAAGCATGGATACATGAAAAACTGGATGCACAGCTGATAAGCTAGGCTGCAATGCAAGTCTTTAAGCCACCTCTCCCACTCGATCAAGGATCTCAAATGGACTAATGAACCTAGGGCTAAGCTTGCCCTTCTTCCCAAATCTCATCATGCCCTTCATAGGCGACACTCGGAGCAATACCCGCTTACTAACCATGAAAGCTACATCTCCAACCTTACGATCTACATAGCTTTTTTGCCTAGATTGAGCTAAACGAAGCTTATCCTGAATGATCTTGACCTTTTCCAAGGCCTCTTGAACCAAATCCGTACCTATCAACCGAGCCTCTCCCGGCTTAAACCATCAAATCGGAGACCGACATCGCCTACCATATAAGGCCTCATAAGGAGGCATCTGGATGCTCATAGCTGTTGTTGTAGGCAAACTCAACTAAAGGCAAGAACTGATCCCACGAACCTCCAAAATCAATAACACAACATCGAAGCATATCCTCTAAAATCTGAATAATCTGCTCGGACTGACCATCTGTCTAGGGATGAAATGTTGTGCTCAACTCAATTCGTGTACTCAACTCTTGCTGAACTGCTCTCTATAAGCGCGAGGTAAACTTAGTACCCCGAACCGAAATGATAGATGCCGGCATACCATGAAGGCGAACAATCTCTCGGATATAAATCTCAGCTAATCTCTCCGATAAATAGGAGACTGCCACAAGAATGAAATGCACTGACTTGGTCAGCCTATCCACAATAAACGAAACCACATCGAAATTCTTTCGAGTAAACGGAAGTCTGATAACAAAGTCCATAGTGATCCTCTCCAACTTTCACTCGGGAAGCTCAATCCTCTGAAACAAACTATCAGGCCTCTGATGCTCGTACATAATCTGCTGACAGTTCAAACAATAAGCCACATAAGCTACAATATCCTTATTCATTCTACGCCACCAATAATGCTGCCATAAATCCTAATACATCTTCGCAGAGCCTGGATGAATAGAGTATCGGGAACTATGGGCCTCTTCTAAAATCAACTCTGGAAGTCCATCCACATTGGGCACACAAACTCGCCCCTGCAATCTAAAAACTCCATCCACATCTAAAGTAACATGCCTGGCACCTCCGTGCTGCACCGTGTCTCTAAGGAAACATAAATGGGGGTCATCAAACTGCCAATCACGGATACGCTCCAATAATGAAGAATGAGCGACCGTGCAAGCCAACACACGACTGGGCTGAGAAACATCTAGTCTCACGAACTGATTGGCTAAGGCTCGAATATCCAAAGCAAACAGCCTCTGACTGACTGGAACATAAGCAAGACTGCCCATACTGGCTGACTTCCTACTCAAAGCATCGACCACCACATTGGCCTTCCCCGAATGATATAAAATGGTGATGTAATAATCCTTCAACAACTCCAACCACCTCCTCTTCCTCAAATTCAACTCCTTTTGCTTGAACAAGTACTGAAGACTCTTGTGGTCAGTGAACACCTCACATGCCACTCCATACAAATAGTGCCTACAAATCTTCAAGGCATGAACAATAACTGCCAACTCTAAATCATGCACTGGATAGTTCTTCTCATGAATCTTCAACTGCCTCGAAGCATAGGCATTAACCTTGCCATCCTACATCAACACTGCACCAAGCCTAATATAGGAAGCATCACAATAAATAGTATAAGGCCCAGTTGCTGTGGGCAAAATCAACACCGGTGCCATAGTCAGAGCTGTCTTGAGCTTCTGAAAGCTCACCTCATACTTGTCCGACCATCTGAACTGGGCACCCTTCTAGGTCAACCTGGTCATCGGGGCTGCAATAGATGAAAAACCCTCCATAAACCGACAGTAGTAGCCTGCCAATCCCAAGAAACTCCAAATCTCTGTAGCTGATGTTGGTCTAGGCCAGTTCTTGACTGCCTCAATCTTCTTCGGGTCCACCTGAATACCCTCTACTGATGCAACGTGACCCAGAAATGCTACTGAACTCAGCCAAAACTCACACTTGGAGAACTTGGCATATAATTGACTATCCCTCAGAGTCTGAAGAACTACTCTAAGGTGTTGCTCGTGCTCCTCCTGGCTGCGGGAGTACACCAAAATATCATCAATAAAGACTATCACGATTATGTCCAAATATGGCATGAACACTCGGTTCATCAACTCCATAAGTGCTGCTGGGGCATTGGTCAACCCAAATGAGATGACCAAGAATTCATAATGCCCATACCGAGTGTGTAAAGTTGTCTTAGGGACATCGGATGCCCTAATCTTCAACTGATGGTAGCCAGATCGCAAGTCAATCTTGGAGAATACACTGGCACCCTGAAGTTGGTCGAACAAGTCATCAATTCTCGGGAGTGGATACTTATTCTTAATCGTTACTTTGTTCAATTCCCAATAATCTATGCACATCCTCATCGATCCGTCCTTCTTATTGAAAAATAACACTGGCGCACCTCAAGGTGAAACACTGGGTCTAATGAAACCTTTCTCTAGAAAATCCTGCAACTGTTCCTTTAACTCCTTTAGCTCCGGCGGGGCCATACGTTATAACGAGATAGAAATAGGCTGGGTGCCCAGAGCCAAATCAATACAGAAATCAATGTTCCTGTCAGGTGGCATACCCGACAGGTCTGAAGGAAAAACATCTGGAAACTCCCAGACAATATGCACAGAATCTATAGGAGGGACCTCAACACTGGAATCACGAACATAGGACAAATAGGCCAGACACCCCTTCTCGACCATGCGTCGAGCCTTTACATACGAAATGACGTTGCGGGTAGAATAAACTGGAGTGCCTCTCCACTCTAAACGAGGCATATCTGGCAACGCTAAGGTCACAGTCTTGGCATGGCAGTCCAAGATAGCGTGATAAGGTAATAACCAATCCATACCCAAAATAATATCAAAGTCAACCATATGTAAGAGCAACAAGACTACACGGGTCTCAAGACCCCCAATCACTACAACACACGAACGATGGACTCGGTCGACCACGATAGAGTCACCGGTGTAGACACATATACAACAATACCCAAAGCATCACTAGGAATGACCAAGCATGGTACGAAATAAGATGAAACATATGAATACGTAGACCCTGCATCAAATAGTTCCGAAGAATATCGATCACAAACCAGAACCATACCTATGATAACTGCATCTGAAGCCTCAGCCTCGAGCCTGGCCTGAAGAGCATAACAAGGGGGCTGGGCCCCACTACCCTGAGCTGTATCTCTAGGTCGATCTGCTGCTAGCTGACCTCTGCCCCTGGCGGTCTGAGCTCCACCTCTATGACCTGTACCTCCACCTCTATGACCTCTGTGGGGCATCTGGTGCCTGAATCATAGGACGGGGACCCTGCTGCTGCGACTGAGTACCCCTCAATCTCGGGAAATCCCTCCTAATGTGACCATACTTACCACACTCATAACATCCCTCCGAACGCTATGGCTAAGGAAGCAGTGGCTGGCCCTGGCGACCTGAATGACCTCCTCGGAAACTCTAAAGTGGCGGTGCGCTGATAGGAGCTAGCGGTGCACTGAATGACTACTGAACAGAATAGTGTGCCTAAGAACCACGACCGCCTGATGTGCCGTAAGAGACCTGAAGGGCCGATTGAAAGGGCCTATGAGGATGGCCTCTACCATATGAATCTCTACCTCCAGACGAGGTAGCACCGAATCTACCGGAATGATGGGCTCTCTTGTCTCCCCTTGTGATAGGACCATCTCAAATTGGTGAACCACATTGGCCGCCTCGTGAAAGCTGATATCACTACCAGTCTCCCTAGCCATCTAGAGACTAATTGGCTGAATCAAACAACCAATAAATCTCCTCACCCCCTCTTTCTCAGTAGGAAGTATGACAAGAGCATGGCGAGCTAGATCAATGAACCTGGTCTCATACTGAGTAACCGTCATAGAACCCTACTGGAGGTTCTCAAACTGCCTCCGATAAGCATCCCTCTGAGTAATGGGGAGAAACTTCTCCAGGAACAACTCTGAAAACGAATCCCAAGTCAAAGATGGCAACCCTGCTGGTCTAGCTAAATAGAAATCCCTCCACCAAGTCTTGGCGAATCCAGATAGGCGAAATGCAGGAAAATCAACTCCATTGGACTCAACAATGCCGATGTTTTGAAGAACCTCGTGGCAGCTATATAAGAAATCCTGGGGGTCCTCAGAAGAAGCACCGCTGAATGTAGTAGTGAAGATCTTGGTGAACCTGTCCAGCCTCCACAAAGCATCTGCGGACATAGTGCCAGTCTGAGCAACTACCCCTGGCTGAACTGCCATAGTTAGCTGAACTATTGGAACCTTACCTTGGGGAGCTACCTGCTTCGGAGTTTGTGCAGCAGGAGTCTGGGCTCCTCCTCCAGCCTGAGAAGTGGCTGGTGCTACAGGAAGCAATCCTGCTCGGGTGACACTCTCCATGAGGCCCACCAACCGGACCAGAGCGTCCTGAAGAATTGGGGTAGCAATAAACCCCTCTAGGACCTGAGCTGGGCCCACCGGGATTGTAGCAGCTGGGTCCAAAACCTCCTCGTCAAAGTCAACCTGAGGCTTCGCCTCTGGTGCAGCTGCTCAGGGCTGAGTTCTGCCCCTACCTCGGCCTTTAGCACGACCTCATCTTCTGCCCCTAGCGGGAGCTGCCTAGGGCTCGGACTACAGATCAGTAGATGAAGAGGCATGTATTCTCGCCATCTACAAAGGAACATAGTAGAAATCCAATTAGCATTGAGAAACAGAACCGCACGACAAGAAAGAACAAATGTGAAACTTTTCCTAGCTCTATAGCCTCTGGTGGATAAATACAGACGTCTCTATACCAATCCCTCAGACTCTACCAAGTTTGACCATGAGTTGTAAGACCTATGTAACCTAGTTCTCTAATACCAACTTGTCACGACCCGAATTTCCCACCCTCGGGAGTCGTGATGGTGCCTACTCGTAGAAGCTAGGCAAGCCAAACTTAGTTACCTTTCGTTTACAACATAGCCTCTTTTTAACAATTTATGGCAACAATATTAAAACAACGAATTTAAACAATAGCGGAAGTCTTAATTATTGATACTGAATCAAAATGCGGAATAGTCAATATAAGCCTCTACCCAAGGCTGGTGTCACAATACTCACGAACTGCTATGAAATACTAAATACAAATGTCTAAAAGAACACATAAGCTGTTTGTCTCGAATACAATGACGCAACAGACTAAAAAGAGAGAATAAGGGAGACACCGGGCTTGCGAACGCCTACAAGGCTACCTTGGGTCTCACTAGACTGAAGGCCTACTCCCGTAGTAATACTGCTGCTGCTCGAAACCTGGACTTGTGCAAATAGCATAGAGTGTAGCATCAGCACAACTGACCCCATTTGTTGGTAAGTGTCTATACTAACCCCGGTGAAGTAGTGGCGAGGCTAGGCTGGACCACCACATAAACCTCTATATATATATATATATAGATATATATATATATATATATATATATAACAGAATCAAAAATACAAGGAAAGTCAACATTATGGGAAGGGGAGCATGTTGTGGGGAGATAACAATATTAATTGTAAATCCAGAATAACAATCGAAGGGCATCTTGAAATTTACAATGGACAAGAAATAAATACCCAAATAAACACACATATATCACTAATTGTTGCGGCGCGCAACCCGATCCCAATATAGAACAACACTGTTGCAGCGTACAACCCGATCCATATATATCGTTGTTGCAGCATGTAACCCGATCCATATCATTTATCATTTTTGCGGCGTGCAACCTGATCCATATCATTTATCATTGTTGCGGCGTGCAAACCAAACCATATCGCTTATCATTGTTGCGGCGTGCAACCCGATCCACCAATATCATTCAATGCACGACATCACCCATCGTGCTTTAACACTCTTCCTTTCCAAATGCAACGATCATAAACAAGGACAAGGGAGGTAATAAAACAAGAATAGAAGCCACGGCAAGGGTACACAATCAATAACCACAGTGTCCCGGCAAGGGTATAAATCATTAATTCTTCTCTTTCTTTTGCTTTCATCTCATATTTCACATTATCAACCGAGCCCAAGCTCCAAGGAGTTACTTATCACATAAACCTTCCCAATTTGTATTTCGAGCCGAGCCAATGCTCCACGAAGTTCCAAGATCACAATTTCTATCACAAGGCCTTTACAACATATAGAAGTCATCAATTAAGCATGGAAGGCATAACAACAACCAACTATCCGCAAATAAGGACTCACGGTCATGCTAGAAAGTAATGTATAGATACTCGTCACCATGCCTATACATCGTACTCGATAAATTAGCAAGTAGCAAACAAGACTCAACTCATATTCCCTCAAGTTAGGGTTAAACCAAACACTTACATCGTTGCCTTGAATTCCACTCAAGCCTCAACTATCAGTTTACCTCGAGATTCCACCTCCAATCCGCTCGAATCTAGTCACAAATTGCTCAATTACTTTAATAAACACTAAATGAATCAATTTGAATGCATAAAAATGAATTTCCCATGTTTCTCCCAAAAATTCCAAAATCTCCCCCGGACCCACGTGGTCAAAACTCGAGGTTCGTGCCAAAACCGGTTATCCATTCCCCCACGAACTCAAATATGTAATTTGTTTTGAAATTGGACCTCAAATTGAGGTCCAAATCCCAAATTATTAAAAAACCTAGGTTCTACCCAAAATCCCCAATTTCACCCATGAAAATCACTGATTTTAAGTGGAAAACATGTCAAATGATGTTAATGATTGAAGGAATTAAGTAAAAATTGACTTACAATTGATTTGGAATGAAACTTGTTCTTGAAAAATCGCCCAAAGGAGTTGTGATTTGAAAATGGGGTGAAAAATGACTCAAAAAGCTACTAAGTATAAAAATTGCTGGGTTGCAGATATGGGAATTGCGAACCCCGACCATTTGTGGGAATTGCAAACAACAGTTCACATTTGCGAAACATGGGCACAACTGAGGACTTCGCATTTGTGAATAGAAATGTCGCATTTGCGAGAATCCAACTTTCGCATTTGCGATCCCTGAGCAATGTGACTGCCTTCGCATTTGCAAATAATTTTTCGCATTTCCAAGCCAATGCGAAGCCTGCAGGTCAGAAATACCAGAAAATTTTCATAGATCAAAATGCACTCCGATGCCTATCCAAAACTCACCCGAGCCCTCGAGGCTCAAAACCAAATATGCACACAACCTCAAAAACATCTTAAGGACTTATTCGCGCGGTCAAATCTCCATAATAACATCATATACATTGAATTCAACCTAAAAATTCATAATTTCTTCCATGTTATCATAAGACATCAAATTTCCATTTTAAATTCGAAACACATCAAACGATGTCTGTTTTCAACCAAATTTTACAAGAAGCTCTTAAACCATATATAAGACTTGTACCGGGCGCCAGAACCAAAATACGGGATCGATACCACAGTCTTCTTATCAAATTTCATTTCTAATTTCTTTAATAATTTCAAAAAAATAATTTAACTCAAATATTTATTCCTCGGGCTCGGAACCTTGGAATTCGATTCCGGGCATACGCCCGAGTCCCATATTTTTCTACGGACCCTTCCGGACCGTAAAATCATGGGTGCGGGTCCGTTTACCCAAAATGTTGGCCAAAGTCAAATTTATTCATATTAGTATCAAAATTTAGCATTTTTCACACAGAATTCATATTTAAGCTTTCTGGCTATGCGCCCGGACTGCGCACACAAATCAAGGAAATCTAAATGAGGTTTTCAAGGCCTCGGAAGCACAGGAAGAGTAAGGAAACAAGTGATGACCCTTTGGGTCGTCACAATTATGCACTTGGGCTGTATGGGGCCCCTCCAGGAGTTTGTACACCCCTAGTAAGCGCAGGTACCCATTATGATTTGAGATATAGCCCAAGGGGCTAGTATTGTTCCATGACTTGCCCTACGGGCTGATTCTATTGTTACTGTGCCTAAGGGGAAGTTATTATATGTTTACCTTTTTAGTTGTTTTTCCTGTATGTTGTTTAACTGTTTAAAAGATGTTATGAGATTTCACTGCTTAATTATATTTACTGATTTGTTATGCCTCTTGTAGCTTAATGTTGTGCCATACATGGTTTTATATTACTCAGTCTTTATTTATTTTTATTACTCACTGAGTTGGAGTACTCGCTTTACTCCCGGCACCCCTGTGTACAGATTAGGGCACTACAGGTCCTGCTCTTTAGGGTTGATAGTTCCTGCAGGTCTTCGAAGATTACTAGGTAGTTGCTTGCCGATTTGTAGCCTAGTGCATTCTCCCTCTATTTCAGTTTTCTTTTGATTCAGTAGTGTAGTAGTGGATTAGACTCTAGACTTTTAGTATTGTTTTAGATTTTCATGACTGGTGACATCTTGGTTTTATTTCTGTGACTTATATTGTTATTTTTGGGATTTTATTTTTATTAAAGACCTTGGTTTTATTATTTTAACTGCTTAAAGTGAATTGGAATTGTGTCGGTTGGCCTTGTCTTAACGAGAGGCGCCATCACGACCGGGTTTGGGTTTAGGGTCATGATAGTGGGTCATCTCAATAATAAACAAATGTACGAAATTCTGGGTTTTCAGACCTTCAGGTCTAGATTTACAAAATTTACTTATCTCAAACCGGATAAAAATTAACTCTGTGATGCCTTTTCCACTCGTCTCAGCCTCAAATCACCACGAATCTATTCAAAATCAGATTCATGCCATCAATATATGCTAAAGGAACAAAGCCCAAGCAAAAAAAATCAAATTACATCAATAATACCAAAATTGGCCAAACCCGACCCCCGAGCCCCTATCTCGGAATCCAATAAAAATCATATCACTAGAATACTTATCCTCCCACGAGTCTATAGATACTAAGATCATCAAAATCAGACCTCAAATGGCCCCTTCAATCCCAATTTAAACTCTCCAATTTCAAGCCCTAATCCCTCAACTTTAACCCTTAAATCACACTATTTTTATGTCTAATCAGTTAGAAATCACCGTAAAATGGAGTGTTGAGTTCAAAACCTTACCTCAAAGTGTTACCCCTCGAATCCCTCCTCAATTCATCTCCAAAATCTCCAAGTTCGAACACAAATGGTAGGAAAATGACCGAATTTTGCGAAGGTAATAATTTCTATGTTCTACCAAGGGGTTCCGCATCTACGATCCAAATACTGCATTTATGACCCTCGCACCTGAGACCAAACATCTGCATATGCGGAATTCACTTAAATCCCACTTTCTGCACCTACGATTCATCCACCGCACGTGCGGGCTCGCAGGTGTGACTAGCCTTCTGCATCTTTAATGCATCCCCAGCCAACCAACCTCCACACCTGCAATGACCAAACCACTTCTGCAATTATCGAACTTGCGGTCCCTAATCCGCAGGTGCGGAAACAAAAGAAGCACCAGAAAAATCTACAACTCCAACTCAAATCCAAACTCTCCGTCAACCACCCAAATACATCCTGAGGCCCTCGAGACCTCAACCAAATATCCCAATAAGTCACATATCATTACTCAAACATGTTCCAAACTTTAGTATACTCCAAATAATATCAAAACATCAAATCAACCTCGGATTCAAGCCTAAGGATCCCAAAACTTCTGACTTTTGCGAACGATATAAAACCTATCAAACCTCATCCGAATTACCTCAAATTTTGCACAAATATCAAAAATGCCACAAAGGACCTACTCCAAATTATGAAATTTCAATCCGACCTCGATATCAAGATTTCCATGCCAACCAGAAATGCCAAAATTCCAATTTTGCCAATTCAAGCCTAAGTCTACCACGGACCTCCAAAATACATTTCAATCATGATCCTAAGTTACAAATCACCTAAAAAGGCTATCCGAACCATAAAAATCCAATTCCAAGATCATTTACAGACAAAGTCAACTTCTAGTTGACCTTTCAACTAAAAGGCCAACTTAAGAGACTGAGTGTCCCATTCTACTCTAAGACCGCTCTGAACACAACACGACCAACACCATATGATCCAATACAATTGAAAAACACATAAGGGAGAAGGAATGGAGTAAATGGGGTTGTAACTCATGAAACGATCGACTGGGTCGTACATGGACTCTCTTGCAGTTGAGGGATCTATAAGCTGTCGTTTGTGCTTTTTGTGAGGCGGTGATGACGATGGACCAACACTTGCATCATGTTTTTCTTAGACTGAAGAGGCGGTGTAGGACTAAAATCATACGAAACATCTTCATTGTTGTCTGAATGAGTAGGATTGTTCACTACACCAATGCTTTCTAGAGGAATCTAAATAACAACAAGCTCTATATGGCTTGGTTGAATGTCATTGTAAACAATCTGAAAATAGAACTACCCTCAAAATGAACGTCCTTTGCTTAATGATTAGAAAATTATTCTAATTGAATTACATATGTATCCATATACTTTGTTTGTATTCTTATGTATTCAAGTTAAATAGGAAAACAGATGTAATGACCCGATCGGTCGTTTCGAGTTCTAGCGCTTTGTTCAGCAATTGGAGGCCATGAGCAACTTCATTTTAGGTATTATTACATGTACGCGTGGTCGGAATTGAATTTCGGGAAGTTCAGGGTTGATTCGGAAAGGAAAGAGGATTCTCATTTCGGAAGCTTAAAGTTGAAATAATGAACTAGGATTGGAATTTTGAGTAAACGACCTCACAATTGGGATCTAAAGGTTCCAACAGGTTTGTATGATAATTTTGGACTTGGGCACTTGCCCGGATTGGGTTTTGGATAACCCGAGAGCATTTTGGCACCTATTGTGGAAGTTAGTATTTTTGAAGAAATTTCTTAAGTTTGGCTTAAAGTGCATTTCAGTATTATCGATGTCCGTTTGGGATTCCTAGACTGTGAATAGCTTCGTATGGTGATTCTGGAGTTGGGGGCGCGATCGGAAGTTAATTCGGAGGTCTGTAAGTTATTTTGGAGCCATTTTGCTAAAGATAAAAATTTGAAGGTTTTTGAGAAGTTCGACCGGAAGTGGACTTTTTGATATCAGGGTTAGAATCCAATTCCAAAAGTTGGAGTAGGTTTGTAATGTCAAATATGACTTGTGCGCAAAATTTGAGGTTAATCGGACGTGATTTGATAGGTTTAAACACTGGAAATGGAAGTTTGAAATTTTGAAGTTCATAAAGCTTGAATCGGGGTGTAATTCGTGGTTTTAGCGTTGTTTGATATGATTTGATGCCTCGAGCAAGTCCATAATGTGTTTTAGGATTGGTTGGTAAGTTAGGATGAGGTCCCAGGGGCCTCGGGTGGATTCCGGATGGTTAACGGATCGAATTTGGAAGAGGGCTGAAGGATCTGGTTGCTAGTATTTTCGCTTCTGTGGTGAGCTAGCCGCAGAAGCGGAAAGTTAGCCGCACAAGCGGATTTGGCTAATAAGAGAAGGGACCACATATGTGGTCATTTTTTTACAGATGCGGGACCGCACCTACGGTAGAGTGGTCGCAGATGCGAAATGAGGGGCAGCTGCAGCGGACCGCTGATGCGGTCAATGTTCCGCAAAAGCGGGACCGCATCTGTGGAGGTGTTGTCGCAGAAGCGAGATTGGGGTGGCCAAGTGAGGACCGCATATGCGGTATTTGGACCGCACCTACGGAACCGCAGAAGCGGTCATCTGACCGCAGGTGCGAAAAATGCTGGGACATAATGATTGTTTAAAATTAGGATTTTTGCCATTTCTTCATTCATTTTCTTGGCTTTGGCGATTTTTGGGGGAGCTTCAAGAGAGGATTTTTGTCATCAACGACAAGGTAAGATCCTTACCTATTATGAGTTAAATACATCAATTATGTATGGATTTAAGCATGAGTTGCGTAGAAAACTTGGGGTTTTGAGGGAAGACCTAGAAAATTATTGTTCTTGGAATTAGACCATGGTTTTGGCACGAAAATTAGAGAAAATCATATATTTGAGTTCCTGAGTTTATGGGTAAAGTTCATCTTCAAAAATTTTTAGAATCCGGGCACGTGGGCTTGAGGGCATTTTTGTCAACTTTTCGATCGGAGTTAGGAATTGCTATAAATTAGATTGTAATGAATAATTGAGCATATATTAATGGATGTGCATAACCATTGGCTAGTTTTGGAGCATGGTGCATCAATTAGAGTGTTCTAAAGGGCGTGGAATGCCGGTTTGGATCTTCAGACCGAGGTGAGTCTCCTTTCTAACGCTGTAAGAGGGAATTGTCCCCATACATGAAATAATTGATTATGTGCTCCTAATTGTGGGGGCTACGTACGTACGAGGTGATGAGAGTTCGTGCGTAGCTACTATTATGCTATTGTTCGGGTAGTTAGGACCCACAAGCATGTTATACTTGGATTAGTTATTGACCCATTGATAGCTTTAATGGCTTATATCACCTTGGATTTGTGACGACCCAAAGGGTCATCAGTTGTTTCCCTACACTTTCTGTGCTTTCGAGGCCTAGAAGACCTCATTTAGGGTTGCCTCGATTTGCGTGCACAATTCGGGTGTGTAACCAAAAATCTTAAATATGAATTATATGTGAAAAATGATAAATTTTGATATTAATACGAGTAAATTTGACTTCGGTCAACATTTTGTGTAAACTGACCCGGACCCGTGATTTGACAGTCCCGATGGATCCATAGAAAAATATGGGACTCAGGCATATGCCCGGAATAGAATTTCGAGGTCCGGAGCTCGAGAAATGAACTTTTAAAAGAAATTGTTTTTCTATAATTGTTAAGGAAAATAGAAATGAAAATTTATTAGAACGTGTTGGTATCGGGCCCGTATTTTGGTTCCGGCGCACGGTATATGTCTTATATGTGTTTTAAGATATTTCTGTGAAGTTTGGTTGAAATTGGACGTCGTTTGACGTGTTTCGGGCTTAAAAATCCAAATTTGAATGTTTATGAAGTTTGAAAAAAATTAGTGATTTTGAGGCATGATTCATTGTTTTTGATGTTATTTAGACGATTTGATCGTGCGAGTAAGTCCGTAGGAGGTTATTGAGGTTGTTTGCATATTTGGTTTGGAGCCTCGAGGGCTCGGGTGAGTTTTGGATAGGTGTCGGATTGCATTTCTCATTTTTCAAAAAATCTGGTATCAACTATCTGCAGGATTTGCATTTGCGAAGCCAAAGTTCGCAAATGCGAAGGTCCAGCTATCGCAAATCTGAAGGCTGGTTCGCAAATGCGAAACTAGCCTAGGCCGACCAAGGTTCGTAAATGCAAAGCCAAACCTTGCAAATGTGATGGTCACTGGGTCGCAAATGCGAGACCCATTTCGCAAATGCGAAGGTTCCTTGGAAAGCCTGAGTTTGCAAATGCGAACAGTTGTGTTGCATTTCCCAAGCCTGTGGGGTTCGCAATTGCGAACCCAACTTCGCATTTCCCATATCTGCAGCCCAGCAAATTTTATACTTAGTCGAATTTTTATCACTTTTCAACATTCATTCAAAACCCAAACTCCATAAGCGATTCTTCAAGAACAAAACTTCTTCCAAATCATTTGTAAGTCAAATTTTACTTAATCCTTTCAATCATTAACATCATTTAACATGTTTTCCACTTGAAATCAAAGATTTTCCATGGGTGAAATTGGGGTTTTTGGGTAGAACCTAGGTTTTCTAAAAATTGGGGATTTGCACCTCAATTTGAGGTCCGATTTCAAACCAAATTATATATTTGAGTTTGTGGGGGAAAGGGTAACCAGGTTTTGGTTCGAACCTCGGGTTTTGACCATGTGGGCCCGAGGGCAATTTTGGAATTTTTAAGAAAAACTTGGGAAATTCATTTTTATGCATTCAAATTGATTCATTTAGTTTTTATTAAAGTAATTGAGCAATTTGTGATTAGATTTGAGCGAATTGGAGGTGGAATCGCGGGGTAAAGCAATAGTTGAGGATTGAGTGGAATTCAAGGCTTTGAGGTAAGTGTTTGGTTTAACCCTAGCTTGAGAGATTAGGAGTTGAGTCATAATTGCTACCTGTTTTGTCTGGAGTACGACGTATGGGCATGGTGACGAGTATCCATGTGTTGGTGTCGAGCATGACTGTAGGTCTTAATTTGATAATTGTACACTTTTGCTTGATCCTATGAAAATCTTGACTGAATATTGGTATTATAAATGTTAAGAAGAAGTTGAATAGGATTGGTTATAGCTGACTCTCCCTTGTCGGGATATTTGACTTGTTGCTATTGTTCCCTTGCCGGGAAAAGTAGTGATTTTATTGTTCCCTTGCCAGGAAAAGTATTGATTTGATTGTTCAGTTGCCGGGAAGAGCAATAAATTGATTGTTCCCTTGTTGGGATCATATGATATATTGAAATGGGAGCGAGTGGTACGCCTAACACACATGATATATTGAGATGGGAGCGAGTGGTATGCCTACCACACAGGATATATTGAGATGGCAACGAGTGGTATGCCTAGCAGACATGATAAATTGAGGTGGGAGTGAGTGGTGCGCCTACCACACATGATATTGAAATGGGAGCGGGTGGTACGCCTACCACGAGATATTGAGAAATGGGATCGGGTAGCACACCTGCAACGAGATGAGATGAATCATTGCTAGAAGTTAAACTGTAGATGTACTTACCATTATTCCGGATGTTTGTTTCTAACTGTTACCCCTGAAGCATGCTCCCCTCCCCAGTTTAAATTGTTATGTTCTTGCTATTTTCCGTTGTACTCGTATATATATCTGCACATGTTTATATGATGTCTAGTCTAGCCTCGACTACTTCGCCGGGGTTAGGCTAGACACTTACCAGCACATATGGTCGGTTGTGTTGATGCTACACTTTGTGCATTTTTGCACAGGTCCAGGTTTCGAGCAGCAACATCAGCTTTATTACGAGAGCAGACTTTCAGTCCAGAGAGACCCGAGGTAGACTTACAGATGTCTGCAGGCCCAGCGTCTCCCTTCTATCCCTACACTAGACTGTCATCTCTTTGTATTCGGGATAAACAGATTTATGTTTCTTTCAGACCTTGTATTTAGTATTTAGTATTTCTTAGATGTTCAAGAGTATGTGACTCCAGTTTTTGGGCAGAGATTATGTTAGAATTCAGTATCTTGTTTAGCTTTTAAATTTAATTCTTCCGCTTTTTATTGCTGACATCTCATTTTTAAAAAAATATTATTGCTAAAAGGATTGTTTATCAAAGGAAAAGTAACTAAATTTGGCTTGCCTAGCTTATACGAGTAGACGCCATCATATATGTGATCGTAAACTATACCATGTTACCAAATATCAGTAAGAATTTGAAATCTAAAACTTGAATTGTACTCCCTTGTTCTCCAGGTGGGCTCCTGATTGCTGAAACTTGAAATATTCCCTTGTTCTCCAGGTGGGCTCCTGATTGCTGAACTTGAAATGTATTCCCTTGTTCTCCAGGCGTGCTCCTGACTAATGATTTGAAATATGCTCCCTTGTTCTCCAAGCGGGCTCCTGATTTCTGACTTGGGCGTATTCTCTTGTTCTTCAGGCGGGCTCCTAACTTCAATAAAACAGACACAACAAAGAAAATTTCTTCCCCAGTTTGGTGGCTGGGCACATAGTTGAGTGTTAAACTAAATCATTCTACCAACTATTATTAATATTTTGAAAGCTAAGTCCTATTATCAAAGGAGGTCCTGACAATTCTTAACTAAACGTCGATTACAGATCTAAGTTGTATCTTCTAAAGGTATTAGTTCCTCTAAGTCCTGTTAAACTGTATCCTATTATCCAGGAAGGTCCTAAAAACTCCTGATTGAATCCTATCTTAAACATGCAGACTTTGACATCAACTTACATTCTTCTATGCTATTCATGATTGTTTTGAAATTTAACTAAGCCACATTTTCCAGGAAGGTCCTGAGAGTTTACGGTCAAACCCGTTTTAGTGCTTGCTCTTTCCCCTACGTAGAGTTTCTCTGAAACAAATGAAATTTCTTTGCCCCTATTCCAATCAAGAAAAATCTCGTCAGTTTAAAAATGGTAGTTAGTTGATGACATTCTTGCTGAGGATGTCTCCGCTGCCGTGTTTTGCTTTGACATGCTTCCCCGAACTAGCCCTTAACCTCTTGACTTTCTTATTGACTTTCAAACCCCATGACCTTTGATGATCCGAGTGTTCTATACCCATAATGTTGTTTTACATCTCTAACCCCTTTATCTGAACCTTTGCATCTCCCATGACATTACTAAATCATTCTACCGATGAAACTTTTGGTGAATCCTTGTATCCCACTTTACATCATGCTATCTTTGGTATGTTCTGGCCACACTGTGCTTTCTAATTTGGAAGCTAGTAGTGAGCTTTGAAATCCTTTCTCATTTGCTTCGAACAAGACTAACACTGAAACATCTTAGAGAAACCAAAAACCCTGAAAGAAATGAAATGCAATGACCTTGAGAGTTAAGGATAAAGAAAGTCCAAAACTGGATGACTTGCTAAAAAAAGGAAAAGAGACTTATCTAAGTGGAACAGCTGGTACCATTGATCACGACATGTATTTCGGACTAATCGGCCCAATCTGTCCAACCAATCAACTTTCAGTTGCCATACTTTGTTGCCCCGGAATTCCATAACCTGATTTCTTCACCCAAAACCTAACCTTGTTTATCTTGCGGTGCCCTGAAAGGTTTATCACCTAGAGACCTCTACCATCTGTTCACTTCTCAACTCATTTTCACCTTAAGGTGCCCGTGAGGGTTTTCACCAATAAGACTCTCTCATTTTTTATTTCTCTCAACTCCCATTGCCTTACGGTGCCTGTGAGGGTTTTCACCAATGAGACTCTCTCATTTTTGATTTCTCTCAACTCCCGTTGCCTTACGGTGCCTGTGAGGGTTTTCACAAATGAGACTCTCTCATTTTTCATTTCTCTCAACTCCCGTTGCCTTACGGTGCCCATGAGGGTTTTTACCAATAAGACTCTCTCATTTTTATTTTTTTTCTGCTTGGACCAGAGAGTTGCCCCTGAGATGAATAACCTCTAACTGCTCGACTTGGCATTTCTTGAAGACTGATGAGAAGGTCTTTCTTTGGACTTTAATGTGGCTTTTGGATAGGTTTAGAAAGAAGGGGTATTAGAGGCTCAAAACAATTCAGCTGGGTTTAAAATTACAACTTCCGGAATCAGATTTCTCACAACAACCGCAACTTCTGCCCCAATTTCTTGCTTGGGGACTTTTGGATTTTTATTATGATGGGACCGAACCATGAGGCTGCCTACATATCCTTAAAAGGAATCAGGTCCAACGTAGTTCATGGCATAAAAATTACTTTGTTGTTGTGACTTTTCTTTCTTTTTCTTCCATTTTCTCTTCTCTTCTTTTCTTTCTTCCTTTTGCCTTTTCTCTTTTTCTTTTTCTTTTTCTACTCTTTTATTTTCTTCTCTTTTTCTTTTTTCTTTTCATTTTTTTTCTTTTTCTACTCTTTTCTTTTCTTCTCTTTTTTCTTTTTCATTTTTCTTCTCTCTCTCTTTTCTTTTATTTATCCTCTACGCTTGTGTTTTTGAGCTTTACTACTGATTCCAAAAGAGGGTATGAAAGAAAATAAATAAGGCTCAAAGGGGTAACAAAGGATAAGGTATTTAGATAGCTGAACAAAATGCCTTCGTCATTCCAATCTCCAAAACATGCCAAGTACAAATAAATACAATTAAAATAAAGAAAATCCTACATAATATATCTTGACCGCATCAGAATTGATGGCCATTTCAACACACTTGCCTTTTATGTCTGTCAAATACAAAGCACCATTGGACAACACTCTCGTCACGATGAATGGCCCCTGCCAATTTGGGGCGAACTTGCCTTTGGCCTCAACCTGATATGGAAGAATATGTCTCAACACTTGTTGACCCACTTCGAAATTTTGTGGGCGCACCTTCTTATTATATGCTCTTGCCATTCTTTGTTGATACAACTGACCATGACACACTACTGCCAATCTTTTCTCATCGATCAAACTCAATTGCTCCAAGCGGTCTTTGACCCATTCATCGTCATCAATTTCAGCTTCTGCGACAATCTGAAGGGATGGGATTTCCACTTCTGCGGGTATCACTGCCTCGATGCCATACACTAACAAATACGAAGTCGCCCCTACTGAAGTACAAATAGTAGTACGATAACCCAATAATGCAAAAGGCAGCGTTTCATGCCACTGTCTAGAACCCTCCACCATCTTCCGCAGTATATTCTTTATATTCTTGTTGGCCGCCTCGACTGCTCGATTTGCCTTGGGGCGGTAAGGGGTGAAATTGCGATGTGTAATCTTGAATGGCTGACATACCTCTTTCATCAGATGACTATTAAGAGTAGCCTCATTGTTTGTAATGATCACCTTTGGTATCCCAAACCGACAGATGATATTTGAGTTCACCAAATCAATCACCGCTTTCTTGGTCACAGACTTGAACGTTTTAACCTCAACCCACTTGGTGAAACAATCAATGGCCACCAGAATGAACCTTTGTCCATTAGATGCTGCTGGCTCAATTGGCCCAATGACATCCATGCCGCATGCAACAAAAGGCCATGGTGCAGACATTGAGTGCAATTCCAATGGTGGAGAATGAATCAAATCTCCATGCACTTGACACTGATGACACTTGCGCACAAAACTAATACAATCTCGCTCCATAGTAAGCCTATAATAACCTGCTCGAAGAATCTTCGTTGTTAACACGTAGCCACTCCTATGTTGTCCACAAATTCCCGAATGTACTTCGGCCATAATAGATGTGGCCTGTCTAGCATCTATGTATCTCAACAACACAAGATTTGGAGTTTATTTGTACAATACCCCTCTACTGAAGAAAAATCCACTTGCCAAACGTCAAATTGCTCTCTTTTGATCCCCTGTGTCTTGTACTGGATACACTCCCATTCTGAGGTATTCTTTGATATCATGGAACCACAGCTCGCCATCAAGTTCTTCTTCTACCACATTATAGTAGGCATACTTATCGCGGACCTGAATCTGCAAAGGATCCACATAGGCCTTATCTGGATGATGCAACATTAACGCCAAAGTAGCCTAAGCATCGGCAACTTTATTATGAATCCTTGTATTATGCCTGAATTCTATTGATTGAAATCGTTGACAAAGATCATGCAAACATTGTCGGTATGGTATAAGCTTCAAATCTTGTGTTTCCCATTCCACTTGAATCTGGTGTACCACAAGGTCCGAGTAACCCATGACCAAGACTTCCTGGACACCCATATTAACAACTAACCTCAAACCCAAGATACATGCCTCATACTCGGCAATTATATCATCCGCTTTAGTCAAATTTAATTTTGACTTAGTGATATTGCCATTTATCCCAGCTCTTCTCTTGCATTGAGGTGCAATTTTCTTGAAGGTTTTAATATTAGCATTAGATATGTAACCATGTCTATCTACTTACCTGTATTTTGAAATTAGTGTTTGCCAAAGTTGTGGATGCAATAATGTATTTGCAACACCATGGATATCTGGCAGGACAGCTAGAACAGTAATAGTAGCGACAACACCAAAATTGGCAGCACCATAAAAAAATTTCCGCAGTAGTATTACTTGCCATAGTTTCTTAGTAGGGGAATGACACAAAAAAAAACAACAACAAGAATACCACACCAATATTTTGTGAGCGGAAATATATGAATTGGCTTGAGTCGTGCTGGACACTGTCCTAAGAAACTATTTCAGCAATGTGTGATGATAGGCTATAATTACGTATTTTAGTCGCTTGTTATACTCTAATTTACTGCACTTTAATTGAGTTTGAGCGCTAATCGCTAGTGTTTTGTACTAATGGTGTGTTTTATGCCTTGTAGGAGTGATTTCGAGCTATATGGATGTCATGGAATGAATTCAAGTGATTTGGAGCTTTAACGTTTGAGTAAAAGTTCAAGGAATTAATCCGGGATCGTGTTTGGGGGTCAACGGATGATAATTAGAGCAAACGAATACTCCAATAGGCATATTGTGAACTGTCTAGTAAAATAGATATAACGTTTTTCTCAGAACTCCATTTTGTCTTCACAATATATGGTTGGAAGGATAACTCAAAGGGCTAAAACTTTAATGTTTTACATTTTTCCAAATTCAATACGGAACTGGGTGAAAAATACGTGTCAATAGCGCGATCGCGCTCAGGTCGCGCTCGTCAGGCAGAACACTGGGCCACTAGCACGACCACTAGCGCGATCCCGCTAGTCAAACCCGAGAAAAGTGTCCTTTTTCACATTGGAAAGGTAATTATTTGGGTCCAACACTACTTGGAATTTATACATGGATAAATGGTATTTTGAGGGAGGAGGACGTTTTTGAGAGGAAAACACAAGCATAGAGCCGCCGTGGAGGCCGGGTTTCGTCTTTTATTCCACCAAACTTAGTAATTTTTATGTTTCATTGTATGATTTGTTGTTTTGCTACCATGACTATGTGGAGCTAAACTTCACGTTCTAGAGTTGTGGTTCTTTCATGCACTACTAGAAATCCGGGAAAAAAACGACCAATGTTGGTCGCTTATTGGCCAAAAAGTGACCAAAAAGCGACCAAACAAGCCTGGTAGCTATATTGATGGTCCCTTTTATTTAGGGACCAAAGTTGGTTGCTAATTAGGGACCAACTTTGGTCTCTAAGCTAAATAGACCAAATATTCCTGGTTTTGACTATAGAGACCAACTTTGGTCGCTTTATTAATTTAATAAT
>MU774222.1:0-17209 GCA_026770625.1 Nicotiana glauca
GCTTGTATTTCTTATGTGCAAACTTTGCTCGTCTGCTCCTACTCTTCTTAAAGTCACAACTAAGCAAGGCCGGGAGCCACACTAGTGGATCTTGAGGGGTGCCTAACACCTTCCCCTCGAGATAATCTCAAGGCCTTACCCAAATTCTGGTTTTCTTTCAAATCCTTCTTCTTTTCTCCAAAAGTGTCCTAATGCACTATAATCATTAGGTGGCGACTCTTCAAACTCCGTAGCCCAAATTCCCCCAAAAGGGGATAGAGTCATTCCACCCATAATGTCATAAAACCCGATTTCTCTCTCCCCGCGAGGAAAAATGGGGGCATCGACAACTTTCTCACCTCCTTTTTACAGACTTACCCCGGAGGATAATGTATAAGGGAGTTTTTCCAATTAAAGGACATTATTCAAAATAGGATTATTTATTAATTTAGAGTTGCCACTTGGGAAAGGTTTGGCTTCTGGTGTCCCAAGTCACCGGTTTATCTTGAATCCCAATCCGAGGAAAATATTCGACTTTCCAAGTGAAGTCTGCGAACCAGAAATTCTAAGCAAGGAATTTTGTTGACCCGGAGGAAGGTGTTAGGCACCCCCGGATCCCGTGGTTCTAGCACAGTCGCTTAAACTACTATAAATGGCTAAATATCTGATTTTAATACATGTTTCAATTTATAGTGCAACGTTAAATTACTTACTGCTTTAAATTAATTTTAGGAATTTGAAACATTATTAAAATA
The DNA here is from genome assembly GCA_026770625.1 of Nicotiana glauca. Lineage (NCBI taxonomy): Eukaryota > Viridiplantae > Streptophyta > Magnoliopsida > Solanales > Solanaceae > Nicotiana > Nicotiana glauca. The sequence goes on from MU774222.1 coordinate 735, forward strand.
CGTCTCGAACCACGTCACATAAATGCACCCGTGGTTTTTGACATATTCTAACTTCGTTGAGATTTGGATTTGGGTCACATAAATGCGCACCCGATTTTAAGAAGGTAACATTGTTAAATGACGGCCCTAAATCGACTAGCGTATGTTAAATTTTCGAGAGGCCGTGAAATTCACTAAACGGCACGTCCCGAATTCTAAGTATTTTAATATAAGCATTTAAAGAGGGCCCCTCAATTTATGTATTTATTTGGCGAGGCTCGCCTCATTTTATTATTTAAAGGCCAACCTAAAGCAACTAAGGTTTTCTATTTAATTGTCTCTAAAAGATGAGAAAAGCCTTAAGTATTTAGCATTGCTCATGCATCATTATTCTTACTTAAAGTATTTAAAAGAAATGAAGCTTAGCGCATTGAGCCTTCAAACCGACCCAAGAGAAAAATAGGGCAATTTGGCCTGATCTTTTATAAGGGAATGCCAATCATTGGCTCATGTTTAAGCCCAATAGGATCCAAGTCAAGCAATTTAGATTTCATATCAGTTTTTTGTTTCATACAGCGTATGTAAACATAATTCAAATTAAACATGGGTAACATGACTGAAAATCTGGAATTGGCAAATGAATTCAAATCACTAAAGCAAACATAAATCAGTCATAATTTTATTTTAAACAATTCTGAGTATTTTAACGTCACTAAACTTTCTGAAAAGTAAAGCATTTCATTATCCAAACACAGTTTGAGCCGTTGAATTGTAAACGTCCTTAACTCAATTAAGTCATGTCCAAGCTATTTTTACCATAGTTCTAAGTTAGCTATAACTCTACTCCATTGATATTTTGACTCCTGAATTCAATCTTCCTCGTCTTCACAAATCATTCTGACTATTGGCCTGTTATTGTGGGTAGGCAACAGATTGTTCATAACATCAGGAGCTTCTTCATCCAGAAAAACGATTCTTTCAGCTTCAATCAAATCTTCAACGGCCCTTTTGAGGGTCCAACAGTCCTCTGTACTGTGTCCTACTGCTCTAGAGTGGTATTCACATCTAGCATCAACTCGGTGCGAAGGGGGACTCGGGGTTCGGCCAGTTTAGGGCCACTGGCTGAAATAGATCTAGCCTGATTAGCTTTTGGAATAAGCTTGAATACGATTCACCAATAGGGGTGAACTGATTCTTTCTGAAAGTCTCTCTTTGGCGAGGATTGTATTGGAGAATATTTGGTTGAGGATTATGTGGAGCTTGGTAAGGATGGACATTTCTGGGAAGTGGAGCTCGATTTTGTGGATAATGTTATGGCAGCGTGGAAGATTGTGCGCTTATCACCGCATAGGGAGGCGGTGCCACGGCATAAGCATCATCTTGAAGGGGATAATAGTGTGGTAGGACGATAGGAGGCACATATGATTGACTGAATGAACTGCGGGCCCCCCTCGAGCTTAACACCATCATGGCTCCCTCTTCAAACCCATTTATGTTCATCAAACCCTCCAAACCGTTCTGAGCAGCTTGTGATGTGGCCTAAAGGCAACATGACTCAAGATTCGGCCCGTTTTTAAACCGTTTTCAACCATTTCCCAATTTTGATAGCCTCAGCGAACGGCCTACCCACAATAGATATCATGTTCTGGAAGTAGTCAACCTTTGGGCCTGCAGAAAGACTGTGACCATTTCGTCTTCATCCATTGGAGGCTTTACCCTGGCAGCTTGCTCACGCCATTTGAAAGCATATTCGCAGAAGCTTTCCGTGATATTATTTTTCAAATTGGACAAAGTGTTTCTGTCGGTAGCGATGTCCACATTATACTGGAACTGACGGACAAAATCTCAAGCCATATCATCCCACACATGCCAATTAGTAATTTCTTGATCCGTATACCACTCAGAAGCGATTCCGGTAAGGCTTTACCCAAAATAAGCCATTAGTAGCTCCTCCCTTCCACCAGCACCCCTCAACTGGTTACAGTACTGTTTCAGATGAGCGGCAGGGTCTCCGTGCCCGTTGTACTTTTTAAATTTTGGAATCTTGAAGACAGCTGGCAAGTGGACATGGGGAAACATACAGAGGTCCGAGTATGAGACACTCTTCTGACCACTCAGACCTTGCACATTNTTATTTCTGATTGAAGCTGTGGACCCTGAAAGGTGAACATTGGAGGCGGTGCCCTTGAAGCCGGTGCCTGGGGGCGAACCACAGAAGGCATGCTAGGAATATTGGACAGCATTGGAGGGTGCCCGCATGGGATGAGCGGGTTGAGCACAGGGGCATTGGTAACCTCACTTGACCTGGGGATCAACTTAAGGAACCCAGGGATTGCACTTGGCGGTTCCCTACCATTAGACCAGGCGTCCAACATTTTCAGTATGCGGAGACGCAACATTTTATTCTCTTCAGCAGCTGTTGATTCTAGCTGCAGAATAGCAGATGTCGGGCTATCCTCAGGACCAATGACTGGTAGATTGCTTGCGGAGGCCATCTGTGCCTTTGGATCTTGTGAAGGAGGGGAGGCTAGACTACCAACAAAACCAACCACCAAAACCTTTGCTTTTTTGCACATCCAACAACCTTGTTAGTTTTGAAACATTTAACATATAGGAAATTGCACGTTGGGATACAATGCACCTAACAGTTAAACGCTTCTACTGTGTGTTTGAACGATTGCATGTTTCATCCCGACCTTAGCTAGCCCTTTTCATTCTGTACCTTTTTTCTTCATCTCTGGCTCTCTTTAATCACTCTTGATTTTCTCATTTTGTTTTTTCCGCTCTTTTATTTTGGCACTCTCTTTTTTTCGTTTCTTTTTGTCACTCTTTTATTTTTTGTCGCACTCTCTTTTTTTTCACTTTTTCCTTTCTTTATCACTCTTTTTTTTTCTTTTTTTTTTACAGTTTGTTTTATCACTCAACTAATTTTATAGGTATGATCGAATCCGACAAGGATTGCCTACGTATCATGACCCCGCATAAATCAGATCTTGCGTAGTTCGGGAAGATCGATAATAGAATAAATACACTAAATTTTTTTTTGGAATTTTTGAAAGAAATACTTTAGAAGAATAAAGGGAATATTATTATTATTATTATTTTATTTTTTATTTTTATTTTTATTTTGTTTTTTGAAAGAAAGACTTCTAAAAGAAATTATTTTGCTTTTGATTTGAACTTTGGAAATTTTAGAAGTAAAAGAAAAAATATTTTTGTTTGATTTTTTATTTGTTTTTCTCTTTTTCCAAAGAAGAAAGAAAATATTTTTGGATTTTGGATGTTGCCTCTTAATTTTCGAAAGAGTGACTTTCAAGAAAATATTTTGGATTTCTGAGTTTTTATTTATTTACAAAAGTATTTCATAAAGAAAAGCAAAAATATATTTTGGACTTTTCAAAATTTTTACTGACCTTTACAAAAGAAAGAATTCTAAAGAAGAAAAATTATTTTTGTATTTTTTGTTTCTAAATGTTTTCATTGGATTTTTTTTTTGGGAAAAATACTTCAAAATAATAGAAACCCATATTTTGGAATTTGATTTTTAATGATTTTTTTTTATTTTTTTCTAAGCAGAGATTTCCAAAGAAGGAACTAAAGAAAAATAGTTTTGGATTTTTGAAAATTGGGGTCGGAACCGATGAGGTTTGCCTACGTATCTCACATCCGGTGAGAATCAGACCCGCATAGTTCGGTTCAAATAAAATAGACTATATTTTTTATTTTCCCTAAATAAACTATTTTCAAAACAAGACAAACTAAAAATAAAGACTTTTCATTTGCTTTTTGAATAAAACAAACTATTTAAAAATAAAAACATTTTTTTTTATTTTCTAAAAAAATTCGGCAGAATTTCGACACTATTCGGGCATTGGTATTTTTCAAAACTAGTGATTAACTCTCTTAACCCTCTACGCTGCTATTTCTTTTATTATTTTTTTTATTTTTCCCAATATTTAAAATCCGGTCAGCATGCAAGTCCGAAGCAAGTAAATGCATAAAGAACAATTAGGATGCATCAGGATGGTCCTTTTTTTTTTCATTTCAGGTTGCTTGTCCTAGACGGACCCAACCCCTGTGTTGAGTCCCCTAAGTCAAATGCACATGATGTAAATAAGCGTTTCTACTAGGGATCCGACATGAAGTCAAGTTATTCTAGGTTTAAAGCCTGGGTATTTGTTATAGACCATGTACTCGAGCGGACAACTCGAGTCGAGGAGGGGGCTACGTACCGGGAACCAAAAGGCCATCCGGCTTTGTAACTTGTCCGAGCTTCTTTCTTATTTCAAGGGACGATACTAATAGAATAGGGAGTCTCAACCAATAAGCACATCCCCGGAGATGGGAAGAGAAGGGTTTCGTCACAGTTTATATACATTCCAGATAATATCAAAGCGGTAAAGCATTTAGCGCATTTAGCATGAAACATGTAGGGAACTCAGATAAAGCCAAATATAACAGTTATTCTAAGCTCGAATTCTTAAACCCTGAACCGGAGTTCTGGGTTTGTTTCCCCAGCAGAGTTGCCAGAGCTGTCACACCTCCTTTTTACACACCTACCTCGGAGGATAATGTATAAGGAAGTTTTTTCAATTAAAGTGACATTATTCGAAATGGAATTATTTATTGATTTAGAGTCGCCACTTGGGAAAGGTTTGGCTTCTGGTGTCCCAAGTCACCGGTTTATCTTGAATCCCAATCCGAGGAAAATATTCAACTTTCCAAGTGAAGTCTGCGAACCAGAAATTCTAAGCAAGGAATTCTGTTGACCCGAGGGAAGGTGTTAGCCACCCTCGGATCCCGTGGTTCTAGCACGGTCGCTTAAACTACTATAAATGGCTAAATATCTAATTTTAATACATGTTTCAATTTACAGTGCAACGTTAAATTACTTCCTGCTTTAAATTAATTTTAGGAATTTGCAACATTATTATAATACGTTTCGAACCACGTCACATAAATGCACCCGTGGTTTTTGATATATTCTAACTTCGTTGAGATTTGGATTTGGGTCACATAAATGCGCACCCAATTTTAAGAAGGTAACATTGTTAAATGAAGGCCCTAAAGTGACTAGCGTATCGTTAAATTTTCGAGAGGCCGTGAAATTCACTAAACGGCACGTCCCAAATTCTAAGTATTTTAATATAAGCATTTAAAGAGGGCCCCTCAATTTATGCATTTATTTGGCGAGGCTCGCCTCATTTTATTATTTAAAGGCCAACCTAAAGCAACTAAGGTTTTCTATTTAATTGTCTCTAAAAGACGAGAAAAGGCCCTAATTAATTAGAATTTCTCATGTATCATTATTTTTACTTAAAATATTTAAAAGAAACGAAGCTTAGCGCATTGGGCCTTCAAACCGACCCAAGAGAAAAATAGGGCAGTTTGGCCTGATCTTTTATAAGGGAATGCCAATCATGGGCTCCTGTCTAAGCCCAATAGGATACAAGTCAAGCAATTTAGATTTCATATCAGTTTTTTGTTTCATGCAGCGTATGTAAACATAATTCAAATTAAACATGGGTAACATGACCGAAAATCTGGAATTGGCAAATGAATTCAAATCACTAAACCAAACGTAAATCAGTCGTAATTTCATTTTAAACAATTCTGGGTATTTTAACGTCACTAAACTTTCTGAAAAGTAAAGCATTTCATTATCCAAACACAGTTTGAGCCGTTGAATTTTAAACGTCCTTAACTCAATTAAGTCATGTCCAAGCTATTTTTACCACAGTTCCAAGTTAGCTATAACTCATCTCCATTGATATTTTGACTCCTGATTTCAATCTACCAAATAACATAAACATCCACACTTCAATCAATCTACTGAGATCTATACGTTCAACATTTAGAATCCGAAAAATTGACTAATATGTGAATTTAAACACATTGTCAGGAGGCACTCGATATGCCTCAATTCCCTACAACTGCTTAAACTTAAATAATTTACAGTCTACTTGAACAATAATCACAACTAGCCTACTCAGAACATTCAAACTGAAGCTATAAATGATGGTTTATGTAGCCCAAATGAATTACAACATTTTAACTACTAAAATAACATTTAACTAAGATAAATTATGAAATCAAAATAACAGGCAAAGAATCATATGCTTTCCATTTCCACTTCTCAAATCAGAACTACATCATCATGGTTTAGGACTTGTACCTGGAGATTGAAACAAAATGGAGAGAAATAGAGGTCAGCCAAGCAGAAATGCAGCAGCAAATGCAGTCTCAACAGCAAAATCAGCAACTAGCAAACAAGTTTGGACTAATTGTGACCCAGGAATGAGAACAAATGAACAATAACTACTGAAATAACCTAAATCAGGCTTGATTGAATCCAAACACACTTCAAAATTGCTCCAGGACTTCAGAATCATACCGGCAACCAAAACCTTAAGCTAGAAGATACACCTCAACCACTAAACTCGAAATTAACCAAAATTTCCAATAGAATAGTTTATTTTTTATTTTTTTTTTGGTTGAAGTTTTCTGTTATTTTTCTTTTGTTTTTTTTACTTTTGTTTTTTTGAAGAAATGAAGATCTAAGAGAAGTTGTTGAGCTTTAGGATTTTAGATTTGAATATTTGATTTTGAGATTCAAATTTCAAACCTTAAGCTTGCAGAAAATGTATATTTTTTTGGGGAAATTTGGAGCTGGAACTGTTTTGGAATTTTTAGAGAGTGTGTGACTTTTTAATTTTCAGATCTCACTTGTGTTCTTAGTCTTCTTGTCCTCCTTTCTTACCCTATTTATTCTAATTTCAATCCTCTTAAGTGGGCATTCAGTTAGTGCCTCTTCCACAATAATTTAACTTTTTATTTCTTAATTATCCATTAGTTTAGTGCCCCTTTTTTTCAAACAGATAGTGCAATTCAGCCCTTAAACCCAGCATTAGTGCAGTTCCCATTACCTCCATTATTTATGTATTATATTCTATCTAGGTTGACCCCTAAGCTTTTGCTAATTAACCCTTAAAAACCCTGTTGAATACCCCCTGAAATTACTTACCTAGGTCACAATTAGCCTGCCCTTTTGACTGGACAATGATTAATTATCAAAAACAAACCAGCTATAACCAATTCACCTAAAACTAAACCTAACCTCATTAAGACTAGCTACTGAACTAGAGGGATTTCTGATTAACAACACTAAATTAAACTAATTAAAGGACACTAGTAACAACCATAAGGGAATACTGAATAACAAATTAAGACTAATCAAACCCAAACAAAGTCGATTAACACCTATTGAAGCACAAGATTGAACTAATATCCAAATACTAATCTGATAAAATCAACTAATAACTCAACTAGAATCCAGAATTAAACGAACTAAAATATAAATGGACGAACAATTAAGCACAAATTAGAACATAAAATCAGAACAGAATCAAACAAAAATAAAAATTAACCTAGAAATTAAACACTACGAGAATATAATTCATTCAAATAAGAAACGAATAATCAAAATTATACCTAAACATTTAAAGTAATAGAAACAAACCAAATCAGATTAGGACTAACCGAACTAAAAATCAAAATTGCACAGAAAAATAAAACAAGATTAACTAACAACAAGAGCACAAATTAAACTAACAAAAACCGAAACTTATGAGAACAATGAAAAAAAAAATAATAAGATCGAGAAGAAAACTCACTGATTTCGGACTCCATAAGACTGACTCCTCGAGGTCGATTCTCAATTAATGTTATGTGTTTATTTTTCCAAAAATAAACAAATATCATTAACTGAAAACCCCCTCGAATACTTGAAAACCCAAACAGACTTGTTCAGACCTGGGATTTACGATTCGTGGAATTCCATCTAGATTCGAAGGATTCCGGCTTGAAATTCGGACAGGGGAGGTCGAGGAAAGCTTGAAGTGTGAATTTGGGGCTTTTTGGAAGAACTAGGGTTTTGGCCGAGATTTCGATTCAATATTCGAGCCATTTGGTGGGGATTCAAAAAGAAATCATTTTGGGGGTTGGAAAGAGGAGGGGAAGACGAATCTAGGGTGTTAATTTGGTGGGATTTGGTGACTGACCGCCGCCGTGGGCGATTTCCGGCGGGCGGTCAGTGGTGGCCTATTTTGGTCTTCTAAAGAGAAATAAGAGATGAAGGAGAAGGGGTGTGTTTGGTCTGGGGGGTAAGGGGTTTGGGTGTTTTAAATTAGGGGTTAAGTTAGGGCCGTTGGATGATGAGGATCCAACGGCCAGGATTAATTACTTAATAAAATGGGGTCGTTTTGGGCGGTTGGAGATTGGGTCGGTCCGGAAAATGGGTCGGGTAGGTTAAAACGGGTCTGGGGCGTGATCTCGACCATTTGATCAAACTAATCGAACGGTCTTGATTAAATCTATGTCATACCTACTTTTCTACTCACTTACCCCGAAGGATAAATATATAAGGGAATTTTTCCATTTAAAGTGACATTATTCGAAATGGAATTATTTATTTTTGTTTTTAGAGTCGCCACTTGGGAAAGGATTGGCTTTTGGTGTCCCAAATCACCGGTTTAACTTAAATCCCACATCAGGAAAATTTCGACTTCCCGAATGGAGTCTGCGAACCAGAAATTCTAAGTAAGGAATTCTGTTGACCCGAGGGAAGGTGTTAGGCACCCCCAGATACCGTAGTTCTAGCACGGTCGCTTAACTACTATAAATGGCTAAATATCTGATTTTAATACATGTTTTAACTTATGCTTTTCATCTTTAAATCGCTTTTATTATTATTTTTAAAGAGAATTGCAACGTCGTGAAAACGCATCTCGAACCACGTCACATAAATGCACCCGTGGTTTTTGACACATTTAGACCTTGTTGGGATTTGGATTTAGGTCACATAAATGTGCACCCGTATTTAGGAAGGTAAAATTATTTAATGACGGCCCTAAAGCGACTAGCGTATTGTTAACTTTGAGGAAGGCTGTGAAATTCGCTAAACGGCCCATCTCAAATTCTAAGTATTTTACTATAGACATTTAAAGAGGGCCCCGCAATTTATATATTTTGTTTGGAGGGGCGCACCTCATCTGTTATTTAAGGCCATCCTAAAGTAAACTATGATTTTCTATTTAATTTGTCTCTAAAAGAACTAGTTAATTAATGTTATGAAAATTCGGGCCTCAAAATATGGTGTGAATTCAAACAAAAGGGTGAACCTCTTAACTCGAATTCGTCATCTAACTTGAAGGTCCAAATTTAAATTCAAATTTGACCAAAAAGAACCAACGAAGACCTCCAGTATTTGGGCCTTGAAATTGACCCTGAATGAAAATCAGTATGGAAAAATGGGACTGGGCCTGCTGGCCTGGTCCAGTGGATCAACGTGGCTCTTAAAGCCATTAAAATTTATTTTTGGAATCGAATCCTACAGGCGGGAGAATTATAGATCCACATTACACATAGAAACCAAACTGACAACATAGTCGTTCAGTTGTAAATCTAGAATTTATGCTGACACTGAAACGTAAAAGTGTATTCGTGAAAATAAAAGTCACTGGCTCTATTTTAATGCAAACACCCATGCTTATTCAAATTATAACCTGATTTCTATGTTATATATGATTGCTTCTGAAGAATGAAGTGAGTCGATCTATCACTTTAAAATTTGTGAGCGTAACTGAATCAAAAAATTATTAAAACATGCTAACAGCTCACAATCTAGTTCTTTTTTTTTTACACTTATGAATAAGTCAAGTTCAGTTTTCAATCACTAAGCTAACAAATCTAAATTCATGCTCACAGTTATTCAAATGTCAAATTGTTTACTACCAGTGAAGATCTAAGCATGCTACTACTAACATTGACAATTAAACTAGTCACAAACAAAAGCGTGCTAAGCTAATGAATATCAACAGCCTATTACCAATAAACAGTCCAAACAGTCCAGTCCAGTCCCAATTATACAAATTATCCTAGTACAGTTACAGCATTTAACCATTTAGAAGTAAACGAGCTAAACTACGAACTAATACGCATAAGCAAGCAGAGAAGAGCATGAGCAGCAAACAGGGAAGCTAAATAGGCCTTTTTCCATTTGATTCACCAACTCAATTACATGTTATGTAGAGTTTAGGCTTGTACCTAGAAGTGCAAGGTAAGAAAGAAAAGAGGAAGGTCAGCGGCAGTAACACAGCAAAACAACAAGCCCAGAATAGATTCAATAGTCGAAGGATAATTCCAAACTAAACGGAAACCAACAGATCAACTGAAAACAGCATGAATAAACCTAAAGGACCTCGAAATCAAACTCAAGAACACTTCAGAAAACCCAGCGACTAAAACAAACCAAAATAGCTTGAATAAATCCAAAAAAGCTTGAAATTGAACTCCGGGACACTAGTAACTCGAATTCATAACTGAACTTGCAGAAATCTCAATACAACAATGTATCTTTGGAGTTTTTGTATTGTTTCTACCTTTTTTTTGGTTTTTTGAGGATTTGGAATTTAAAATTCTAATTTCAGATTTGAAACTTGAAGAACACATTTTGAGGGAATTTTTCAGATCTGTAATGCTTGTCTTACAAGGCAAAAATGACTGCCTTTTATAGGCAAAGTAAAGGAGAAACTTCATATTTGCATTTACACCCCTAGTCCTTTTTTAATTTTTCAGTTTTTACCTATTTATCCCTCATTTTCTGACTTGTTACTCAAGTCACTACCACTAAAATTATTGAAATTCTATTTGTACCCCTATCTAGAAGGTTCTAGAAAACTCTAGCATGATCCATAAAATTCATGTTCAAACCCCAATTACCCAAATACCCCTGAGTACCCCCTTAAAATTACTCACATAGGCCACAATTAATCTATTCTTTCAACTATAACCAGTTAGATTAAGCTATACCTGAACCCATTAAGACTAACTAAAGAAATTATGACTAACAACATTGGACTACACTGAATAACAAATTGAAGCCAGCTAAACCTAAATAAAATTGATTAAGAATCATCAAAGCAAGGTTTAAACTAATGCCTAAACATAATTAAACTAAATGAAAATATTTTCACGAACAAACCAGTATGAACCAACATAGAACGAATTCTAATCTAATAATCAAACTAAAAAAATCAAAATTAAAACGAATCAAGATCAAATAGTCATTCATGACACAAAATTAATAAAGCCAAAAAACATGGAATTTAACTAGATATTGAGAGACATGAGAACATAAACAACAGAAGGGATTTAAACAAGAAGAAAAGAACACTAAACAAAGAAATCAGGGAAAAGAAACAAAGAACTCACTCATTTTTTCAAATTCAAAAATTGGACAGTCTCCAGCAGGATTTGAGTGCCATTGACAGTGAATTCTTTATGAGGGAAGCCCGAGGACCATGTGGTATCAATTTGAAGTAATTTGGTGCAACTAGGGATTTGGCCGGAATGCTTCAAACTAATATTCGAGAAGTTCCGGCCATGTTCGAGGGATGGGACCTGGGGGGTCTGATAGAGGATGTCATGGCGGTTATACGGTGTTAATTTTGTGGTGATTGGGTTACTTTGGGTCATGGCCGGGAAAACTTCAATTCAAGATTCGAAATGTTTGAGTAGGATTCGAGGGAAACTGGGGCTGGATATGGATAGAGGAAGAGGAGAGGAGCCTGGGGTGTTATTTTGGGGTCGAACGGAGATGGGTCGCCGCCGTGGGCGATTTCCGGCGGCGGCGTTACAGGCTATGGACGTTGAGAGTTTGGAGACGATGATACGGGGGTTGGGGGTAATCCGACATTTAAATATCAGGCGTTCCCTAGTTCCTGGCCGTTGATCTAACTATCCTAGACGGCTGGGATTGCTCGACGCTAAAACGGCATCGTTTTGATTCCATTGGGGCAGGCCGGGTTAGAGTGTGGGTTTGGGCTGGTTTTGGTCCGGATTTTTGAAGGGTTATTTGGGCTATGAATGGATTTTGGCCCAAAAATTTGGTCTTTTATCAAGACCATGCCCTTTTTAATTCTCTTTTTTTTTATTTGTTTTCCTTTCCCTTTGTATTTATTTTTGTATTTTACTTATTATTTTTTTTTAAAATTTTCTAAAAGATGTAAAATGTAAAATTTAAAATTGTAAAAGACTATTTTTGTTATTCTTATCTTCTTTTAGTAATATTAATTAACTAGTAAAAATAAAATAAAATTTAATTTTAAATGAAAATGCAATATTTTTGTACTTTTTTATGAATTATAGCAACTAAAAATGCACACAAAAAATACAAACAAGACACAAGATCATGCAATTAATTCTTAAAAATTCAAATAATAAAGAAAAATTCTAATTCTAATGAACTTGTAGGAGTAATTTAAGCGTGGCAAAAATCACGTACTCACAATGTCCAAACGACGTCGTTTGGTCTTGCTGATGACGGACTGGACTGGGGACGGGGTTTGGCATGGTTTTGGGTGTATTTGACTTGGGCTAGGGACTTTGGCCCAAATCTTATTTTCCCTCTTATATTTAATTCTTTTTCTTCTCTATTTATTCTTTCAAAAATTGAAACTAAAATCCTAATTAAATTATAAAAATCCAAATTAACTCTAAGAATATTAGTTAACTCTAAAGAATAATTATCATAAATAATTAAATATCAAATCAAAAAATAAAATTACACTATTTTGACATTAAATACTAAAATGCAAAGCACGTCATTTTTTGTGATTTTCCCATTTTATAAAACAACAGTTTCCTTAATTAGAAAAAAAATGAAAAAATCAAATCCTAAATGCGAATGCCATATTTTTTTGTATTTTTTTCTTAATTAAATGAAAATAAACGTGCACAGACAAATGTAAACAATTGACAGAAAATGTCACAAAAATCCACGAAATTTCAAACAAGTGAACAATTATTTTATTTTGAGTTCTTTGGGAGTAATTCGTGTGAGGCAAAAATTACGTGCTCACAATAAATCACGGCTTCTCACGACCTTCTTCTCAATTGGATCATATAGCCTGTAACCAAACTCATCAAGGCCATAACCAATGAAGATGCACTGCCCTGTCTTAGCATTTAAGGTTGACTTCTCATCTTTAGGCACATGTACAAAAGCTTTTGCAACCAAACACTTTCAAGTGGTCATAGGAAATATCCTTTCCATACCAAACTCTGTTTGGAACATCACTTTGCAAAGAAATCGCAGGGGATAGATTAATAACATGTGCGGCGGTCAACAAAGCCTCACCCCAAAAGGAATTTGGCAACTTTGCTTCAGAAAGAAAATATCTGACTCTTTCCATCAAGGTCCTGTTCATCCTTTCTGCTAAACCATTAAGCTGAGGAGTCTTATGAGGAGTCTTCTAGTGTCTGATACCCTGCTGCTTGCAGTATTTATCAAACGGTCCACAATATTCACCACCGTTATCAGTACGAATACACTTCAGCTTCTTTCCAATTTCTCTTTCAACTGAAGCCTGAAACTGCTTAAAGACACCCAATACTTGGTCTTTCGTCTTCAAGATGTAGACCCAAAGTTTCCTTGATCAATCATCAATAAAGATAGCAAAATAAAGTGCACCACCCAAAGTCCTTTTCTTAATTGGACCACATAAATCTGAATGCACTAGCTCAAGCAACTCTGTCTTTCTTGAAGGAGGATGTGACTGGAAAGAAACTCTTTTTTGTTTTCCAGCCAAGCAGTGTTCACATTTTTCTAATTTTGCTCTTTCAAAAGTTGACAACAATTTCTTCTTGGCCAAAACATTTAGTCCTTTATCGCTAATATGGCTAAGCCTCGTATGCCATAACGTTGAAGAGTTATTGCTCTCAACGGCATTCACCATATCAACACAGGTAGAGGCTGTAGTCCAGTATAGACCACGACGCTTTTCCCCACAAGCCACAATCATGGAACCCTTAGTGAGCTTCCACTTTCCAGCACCATTGGTACTAACATATCCCTCATCATCCAAAGCACCAACAGAGATAAAGTGCAAACAAACATTAGTTTAGTTCCAATACTAGTTTAAGCCGCTTTTATTATTATTTTTAAAGAGAATTGCAACTTCGTAAAAATGCGTCTCGAACCACGCCACATAAATGTACCCGCGGTTTATGACACATTTAGACTTTATTGGGATTTAGATTTGGATCACATAAACGTGCACCCGTATTTAGGATGGTAAAATTATTTAATGACGGCCCTAAAGCGACTAGCGTATTGTTAACTTTGAGGAAGGCCATGAAATTCGCTAAACGGCCCATCCCAAATTCTAAGTATTTTAATATAGACATTTAAAGAGGGCCCCACAATTTATGCATTTTGTTTGGTGGGGCGCACCTCATCTGTTATTTAAGGCCACCCTAAAGTAAACTATGATGTTCTATTTAATTTGTCTCTAAAATGCCTAGCTAATTAATGTTATGAAAATTCGGGCCTCAAAATCAGGTCCGAATCCAAACAAAAGGGTAAACCTCTTAACTCGAATTCGTCATATAACTTGAAGGCCTAAATTTAAATTCAAATTTAAACAAAAATACCCAACGAAGACCTCCAGTATTTGGGCCTTGAAATTGACCCTGAATGAAAATCAGTATGGAAAAATGGGACTGGGCCTGCTAGCCTGGTCCAGCAGATCAACGTGGCTCTTAAAGCCATTAAAATTTGTTTCCGGAATCGAATCCTACAGGCGGGAGAATTATAGATCCACATTACACATAGAAACCAAGCTGACAACACAGTTGTTCAGTTGTAAATCCAGAATTTATGCTGACATTGAAACTTAAAAGTGTATACGTGAAAATAAAAGTCATTGGTTCAAACAGGGAAGCTAAATAGGCCTTTTTCCATTTGATTCACCAACTCAATTACATGTTATTGAGAGTTTAGGCTTCTACCTGGAAGTGCAAGGTAGGAAAGAAAAGAGGAAGGTCAGCAGAAGTAAAACAGCAACACAACAAGCCCAGAATAGATTCAATAATCGAAGGATAATTCCAAACCAAACGGAAACCAACAGATCAACCGAAAACAGCTTGAATAAAACCTAAAGGACCTCGAAATCAAACTCAGGAACACTTCTGAAAACCCAACGACTAGAACAAACCAAAATAGCTTGAATAACTCCAAAAAAAACTTGAAATTGAACTCAGGGACACTAGTAACTCAGATTCATAACTGAACTTGCAGAAATCTCAATACAATAGTGTATTTTTGGAGTTTTTGTATTGTTTCTACCTTTTTTTTCTGTTTTTTGAGGATTTGGAATTTGAAATTCAAATTTCAGATTGAAACTTGAAGAACACTTTTTGAGGGAATTTTTCAGATCTGTAATGCTTGTCTTACAAGGCAGAAATGACTGCCTTTTATAGGCAAAGTAAAGGAGAAACTTCAGATTTGCATTTACACCCCTGGTCCTTTTTTAGTTTTTCAGTTTTTACCTATTTATCCCTCATTTTCTGACTTGTTACTCAAGTCACTACTACTAAAATTATTAAAATTCTACTTGTACCCCTATGTAGAAGGTTCTAGGAAACTCTAGCATGATCCATAACATTCATGTTCAAACCCCAATTACCCAAATACCCCTGAATACCCCCTTGAAATTACTCACATAGGCCACAATTAATCTATCCTTTCAACTATAACTAGTCAGATTAAGCTAAACCTGAACCCATTAAGACTAACTAAAGAAATTATGACTAACAACATTGGACTACACTGAATAACAAATTGAAACCAGTTAAACCTAAACAAAATTGATTAAGAATCATCAAAGCAAGGTTTAAACCAATGCCTAAACAGAATTAAACTAAATGAACATATTTTCACGAACAAACCAGTATGAGCCAACATAGAACGAATTCTAATCTAATAATCAAAATAAAAAAAATCAAAATTAAAACGAATCAAGATCAAATAGTCGGTCATGACACAAAATTAACAAAGCCAAAAAACATGGAATTTAACTAGATATTGACAGACATGAGAACAGAAACAACAGAAGGGATTTAAACATGAAGAAAAGAACATTAAACAAAGAAATCATGGAAAAGAAACAAAGAACTCACTCATTTTTTCAAATTCAAAAATTGGACAGTCTCTAGCGGGATTTGAGTGCCATTGACAGTGAATTCTTCATGAGGGAAGCCCGGGGACCATGTGGTATCAATTTGAAGTGATTTGGTGCAACTAGGGTTTTGTCCGGAAAGCTTCAAACTAATATTCGAGAAGTTCCAGCCATGTTCGAGGGACGGGACCTGGGGGGTCTGATAGAGGATGTCATGGCGATTATACGGTATTAATTTGGTGGTGATTGGGTTACTTTGGGTCATGCCCGAAGAAACTTCGATTCAAGATTCGAAGTGTTTGAGTAGGATTCACGGGAAACTGGGGCTGGATATGGATAGAGGAAGAGGAGAGGAGCCTAGGGTGTTATTTTGGGGTCGAACGGAGACGGGCCGCCGCCGTGGACGATTTCCGGCGGCGGCGTTACAGGCTATGGACGTTGAGGGTTTGGAGACGATGATACAGGGGTTTGGGGGGG
>MU774222.1:17850-50057 GCA_026770625.1 Nicotiana glauca
CTTTTTTTTATTTGTTTTCCTTTCCCTTTGTATTTATTTTTGTATTTTACTTATTATTTTATTTTTAAAATTTTCTAAAAGATGTAAAATGTAAAATTTAAAATTATAAAAGACTATTTTTGTTATTCTTCTCTTGTTTTAGTAATATTAATTAACTAGTAAAAATAAAATAAAATCGAATTTTAAATGCAAATGTAATATTTTTGTACTTTTATGAGTTATAGCAACTAAAAATGCACACAAAAAATAAAAACAAGACACAATATCATGCAATTAATTCTTAAAAATTCAAATAATAAAGAAAAATTCTAATTCTAATGAACTTGTAGGAGTAATTTAAGCGTGGCAAAAATCACGTACTCACAATGTCCAAACGATGTCGTTTGGTCTTGCTGATGACGGACTGGACTGGGGACGGGGTTTGGCATGGTTTTGGGTGTATTTGACTTGGGCTGGGGACTTTGGCCCAAATCTTATTTTCTCTCTTATATTTAATTCTTTTTCTTCTCTATTTATTCTTTCAAAAATTAAAACTAAAATCCAAATTAACTCTAAGAATATTAGTTAATTCTAAAGAATAATTATCATAACTAATTAAATATCAAATCAAAAAAGAAAATTACACCATTTTGACATTAAATACTAAAATTCAAAGCACGTCATTTTTTGTGATTTTCCCATTTTATAAAACAACAATTTCCTTAATTAGAAAAAAATGTAAAAATCAAATCCTAAATGCGAATGCCATATTTTTTTGTATTTTTTTCTTAATTAAATGAAAATAAACGTGCACAGACAAATGTAAACAATTGACAGAAAATATCACGAAAATCCACGAAATTGCAAACAAGTGAACAATTATTTTATTTTGAGTTCTTTGGGAGTAATTCGTGTGAGGCAAAAATCACGTGCTCACAATAACATCACGGCTTCTCAAGACCTTCTTCTCAATTGGATCATATAGCCTGTAACCAAAATTATCAAGGCCATAACCAATGAAAATGCACTGCCTTGTCTTAGCATTTAATTTTGACTTCTCATCTTTAGGCACACGTACAAAAGCTTTTGCAACCAAACACTGTCAAGTGGTCATAGGAAACATCCTTTCCATAACAAACTCTGTTTGGAACATCACTTTGCAAAGAAACCGCGGGGGATAGATTAATAACATGTGTGGCAGTCAACAAAGCCTCACCCCAAAAGGAATTTGGCAACTTTGCTTCAGAAAGAAAACATCTGGCTCTTTCCATCAAGGTCCTGTTTATCCTTTCTGCTAAACCATTAAGCTGAGGAGTCTTAGGAGGAGTCTTCTAGTGTCTGATACCCTGCTGCTTGCAGTATTCATCAAACGGTCCACAATATTCACCACCGTTATCAGTACGAATACGCTTCAGCTTCTTTCCAGTTTCTCTTTCAATTGAAGCCTGAAACTGCTTAAAGACACCCAACACTTGGTCTTTCATCTTTAAGATGTAGACCCAAAGTTTCCTTGATCAATCATCAATAAAGATAGCAAAATAAAGTGCACCACCCAAAGTCCTTTTCTTAAATGGACCACATAAATCTGAATGCACTAGCTCAAGCTACTCTGTCTTTCTTGAAGGAGGATGTGACTGGAAAGAAACTCTTTTTTGTTTTCCAGTCAAGCAGTGTTCACATTTTTCTAATTTTGCACTTTCAAAATTTGAAAACAATTTCTTCTTGTCCAAAACATTTAGTCCTTTCTCGCTAATATGGCTAAGCCTCTTATTCCATAACGTTGAAGAGTTATTGCTCTCAACGACATTCACCATATCAATACAGGTAGAGGCCGTAGTCCAGTATAGACCACGACACTTTTCCCCACAAGCCACAATCATGGAACCCTTAGTGAGCTTCCACTTTCCAGCACCATTGGTACTAACATATCCCTCATCATCCAAAACACCAACAGATATAAAGTGCAAACAAACATTAGTTTAGTTCCAATACTAGTTTCCAAATAAATCGTTCCAACACCAGCCACCCTAGATACCGTCTCATTACCCACACTCAAAGTTCCAAAGTCACCCTGAGTATAGGATGAGAAAAAGTCCTTCCTTGATGTCACATGAGATGCGGCACCACTGTCCACAACCCAGCTTGACTCATCACAAGCAATATTTTTCAGATCTGCATCAAGGACAGTAACAAGATCTTTTATAGTGATGGTGGCTACACGATTGCCATCTTCTTTCTGGTCTTCCTTGTCTCTATTCTCTTTTTTCAAAATCCGGCAGAACTTCTTTGTGTGCCCTTTCTTCCTGCAATGATAGCACTCAATATCTTTAAGTCTGCTTTTGGATTTGCTTCTATTATGTTCTCTATTTTGAGAACCCCGATTCTTGCTTCTCTCCGTAGAGTCAGTCACCAAGACATCTGATGAGGAGGAACCTTGAGATTTTCTTCTCATCTCTTCATTTAAAAGGCTGCTCTTGGCAAGATCCATAGAGATCACACCATTCGGAGCAGAATTTGATAATGAAGTTCTAAGAATTTCCCAAGAATCTGGTAAGGAACCAAGTAGTAACATGCCTTGGATTTCTTCATCAAATTTAATGCCCATAGCAGATAACTGGTTCATGATCCCCTAAAAATTATTCAGATAATCTGTCATCGCGGAACCATCGTGGTATTTTAACCCAACATCTGCTTTATCAGAAACATCTTGTTGTTTCCAATTTTTCGAGCATACAAAATTTTAAGGTGCTCCCATAGGGTCCGAGCATGTATCTCCCCAAAAATATGGTTCAAAATATTATCGTCAACCCACTGTCTAATAAAGCCGCAAACCTGCCTGTGTAACAAACTCTACTCTTCATCAGATTTATTATCAGGCTGTATAGTTGTGCAGAAAGGTAGATGAAAATTCTTGACATAGAGCAAATCTTCCATTTTGCCCTTCCAAATGGCATAATTTGTGTCGTTCAAAGTAACTATTCTACTAGTGTTGGCTTCCATTGTTTATCACAAATACAAATACTATTTATTGTGAAACCAAAGCAATTCTTTTCTAATGTGGAAGTTCAGACTGTGCTGCAACCATAGAGCATACTCAGACAGAACCTTGGCTCTGATACCACTTGTTGGGAATAAACCCCGTAAAGATAGTATTCACGGTATTAGTGATAAATGCGGACGAATAAGTTATGGTTAGATCAGCAAGAATAGAAATGCAGCAATATTGACACCAAGATTTTACGTGGAAACCCTTCTGAATAAGGAAAAAAACCACGACCAAGAAGAGCAACTGATATAACTATAGCGAGAAATTTTACATTGTGTAGTAACGAGCAAAAAATACTCCTAAGACCACTACACCCTCAAAAGAAATAAACACTCTTTTACTTTTTCCACCTCACTACAATTTCTCTCACAATCTATTTTTCTTCACAAACTATTTTTTTACAGTTTATGGAATACCTTGCTCTCTCTTTTCTCTCTTTGTTGGTGTGTCAAAAATGAGAGTTGAAGCTCTCCTTTTATAGCTAAAACCTCACTCTCTAAAGCGTACAATATTTGACAATTTTCACACTCTTTTCACAATTTCAAAAAGGTTGGCTACCAGACCAAACCAAGTCAATAAAATTGGCTACCAATATTTGTCCAATTCAACATGGTTGGCTACCAAACCAAATCAAGTCAACAATATTGGCTACCAAATCATTTGAATGAGATGGACACCATATCAGTGGCTGCCCAAACCTATCCTCAAGGTCTGTCCAAGTATCCTTAGCAGTTTTGGAGAAAATTACACTATGAGAAATTTCCTTCGAAAGAGAGTTAAGTAACCACGATATGACTATATCATTGCAACGATTCCAAAGTTTGAAATCAGGTGAAGTAGAGGCAGGTGATACACAAGTCCCATCAATGAAGCCCACTTCATTTTTAGCCCCGAGAGCTATCAAGATGGACCTCCTCTATCCTCTATAGCCACATCCATCAAATGGAGAGTTGACGAGATTCTTTCTACGTGAATCTGAGGGGTGAAGGAAATAAGGGTGACTGGAATCTTTCATACCAGTACCCTCATAAGGTGCAGAGGTGACCTCAGAAGTAGAAACCATTGTGAGGAAGAAAGGAATAAATGAAGAAGCCGGGCAAGGAAGATGAAGATCTTGTCACACCTCCTTTTTTTTTTACACACCGAGAGGGCATATAAGGGAGTTTTTCTAATTTAAGTGACATTATTCGAAACGGGATTATTTATTTATTTCAGAGTCGCCACTTGGAATAGTTATTTGGTGTCCCAAGTCACCGATTTATTTTAAATCACAAATCGAGGAAGTTTTTGACTTTATTTAAAAGTCTGCGAACCAGAAATTCTAAGTAAGGAATTCTGTTAACCCGGGAGAAGGTGTTAGGCATTCCTGGGTTCCGTGATTCTAGCACGGTCGCTTAGCAATTTATATTTGGCTTAATTATTTAACTACTCATTTTTAAGGTCTATGTGCAATTATATTTTTACCGCTTTTAAAAACTTGATTTATTCGTAATTAAAGAATTGAGTTACGCGTATGTATACTCTTTTCCTTTGGCGCATTAAATCATGTCACGCGAACGTGTCCACAATTAATAACGCTTTATTGATTTATTAAGAGAGTTTGGTTGAAGGTGCGCGAACGCATCCCTTGAGTCTTTTTAGAGTTAAATTTGCAATTATGTTACGCGAACGTATACATAATCACAATACTAGTCCAAATCGAGCCTAAAGCAAACTACGAAGATTCATTTTTTAATTACAATATTTGTAGGGGCAATGGATGATTGTTATAGGAACGGTAATGTGAATTTATGAAAAGGAAAGGTATGGACCGAAACATAAGTCAAAATTACATGACATTCATTCAAATGGAATAGAATCTTGGAAGGCCAAAACTGTCGATGAGAAAAGAGCAAATAAGTAGCAGATTTAATGGTGGTACCCAAAAGTAGTCATTCAGATAACATAATATTATTGAATCATATTGCACTTAAGTTTAAACTCTCAAACTTCATATGTAAAATACTAATGCTAACTCACAGTTTAGAAATCAGCTTTTATTTACTAAGGTTAAACAAAAAACTGGACTGCATTTGATGGATTTCAGTAGATCGAAAAGGATACACTTGCTAAACTTCTTAAGTATATACTACAAGAGATAGAAAGTCAATATTGGATGGAAAGAAATTAAAATCAATCAAGATATACAAAAAAGGGTGAACTTCAAAAGGATAATATTGATGAACTTTTAATATTGTCAACAATCATACAAAAATGCAACTAAAGCAATACAGAAAATATATACTCCCTCTGTTTCAATTTATGTGAACCTATTTCCTTTTTAGTTCGTGCCAAAAATAATGACCTCTTTCTCTATTTGGAAACAATTTAACTTTATGCAATGATTTATAGCCACATAAAATATACGTGCTTCATTTTACACCACAAGTTTAAAAGTCTTCTCTCTTTTCTTAAACTCCGTGCCCAATCAAATGGATTAACATAAATTGAAACGGAGGGAGTATATGGAAGGATTGATTCATGATTTCACTCAACATATAACTACGATACAGACAATTAAAGTAAAATCAAGATCCTTTCGCGTGAGAATTAAATGGAGATGCATAGTAGGTCTGAAGTAAAGTAAAGAAAAGGAGGGCAGTAGCAGCAAAGAAAGCGAGTAGAGACCAGGGACTTGTAAAATAGGTATCTAACAGTTGAGCAATCCAAGTCTGCGACTTTCTGTTACAGTGCTCTTCGATTTGCTCTTTAACATCCTTGTAGTTACTTACCACATGTACATAAGTTTTCAATGCTTTAAAGACATGTACCACTTCTTCATCACTTCCCAGATGGTTGAATATAATCTTTTTTTCTCGTAGCTCTTTCGCATCATTAGGTGAAAGCACAAGTGTTTTCAAGAAATATATATAAGCAGACACAGAGCAATCACAAGGATTACCTGGACAGCTCTCATAAGCTATCATGTTCCGGAAAAATACTCTAGTATATGATGATAGGTTATAATTACGTATTTTAGTCGATTATTACTCTCTAATTTACTGCACTTTAGTTGAGTTTGCGCTTTAATCGCTAGTATTTTGCGCTAACGGTGTGTTTTATACCTTGTAGGTGTTATTCCGAGCTATATAGATATTATGGAATGAATTTAAGTGATTTGAAGCTTTGAAGTCTGAGTAAAAGCTCAAGGAATTAAGCCGGGATTGTGTTCGGGGGTCAAATTTGATAGTTGAGAACAAACGAAGACTTGATGAGACATATTACGCACTGTCTAGTAAATTGGACATAACTTTTTACTCAGAACTCCATTGTTTCTCCATAATATATAGTTGGAAAGCTAACTCAAAGGGCTACAACTATCATGTATTACGTTTTTCCAAATTCTAAATGAAATAGGGTGAAACACCGCGGTTCCACCGCGATCGCGGTAGAACCGCGGTAGAAGATGGTCGCGGACAACTGAAGAATCAGAGGGAATGTTTGGCCGCGGTTCCATCGCGACCGCGGCAAAACCGCGGCAGGAGGTGGAAATTTCAGGGAATTATGTGCAAAACATGGGATTTTAAGCCCTAAACCCTATATTAAACAAAGGAAGCTGGCCAAGAACAAGGAGGGGACATATTTTGGACACAAATTAGACCTAAGGAGGCAAGAGACACTACTTTAGAGCTAGACAATACCCTTGGAAGCAAGAACACATTGGGAGCAAGGCGAAGAATTCTTCTACAAGTTTTTTTCTTTCCTCTTCCTATTTTTCATTGTTGGTTATGACTTTTAGTATTGTAGTTTTACATACTACTATGAATAGCTAATTTGTTATCTAGGGTTTTAATGGAACCTTTTGTAGGATAAATTTTTGTTATGTTTTTATATAATTGAGCCGTAGTATAATCTCTATTTGTTCAATTACATTCTTGTTGTAGTTAATTGAAGAGCTCTCAATTAGCTGTGTCTATTTAGTATGCGTAACTCGGGAGAGAGTGCATATTTAGATAATTGTTGAACAACACCACTCCCATAGTATATGAGGGATCAATAACCGAGTGTTTAAAGGTGGGATTAGGGATAACGAAGCCTTGGATGCGATCTGAAGTGAGCTGTATTAAAAGCCAGCTAGCGTAGCTCGGGAGAGTGCGCCTAGTAAATTGTCGTAATTACTCGGGAGAGATTTACGGTAATAAGAGTGCTCATGATCGGTAGAGAATACTTAGACGAAATTATAGAAGACATAGCGGGAAGGATTCCGACAATTGAGAAAATTATAACTCTAGACCTCCTTAATCTTGTCTCTAACCCTTAGTATCGTTAGTTATTAATTTACTATTTTAATTTGTTAGTTAATTATTTAAACACAAGAATCTTAATATCTATAAGTTAGGAATTGTTCAAGCTTATCTTCTTGGTGATAGTGAACAGCTATAGCTAAACCTTAGTTCTCTGTGGGATTCGACTCCGGACTTGTAAACCGGATTATATTTGCAGCGACCGCATTATCCTTTTTATAAGGTATAATTGGGCGTGATCAGTATACTCAGAGACATACCAACATGGAAGTGAGAGTTTCGCATAGTAACAATGAGACGTAAACCTTACAGCCTTAAAAGAACCGAACCCGCTTGGCATAAAACCAACACCCTTTGATTTCAGATCCATTAATGAAACATATCGGATGATTCTGTTACCATCGGGTTGCCTTCTTTCGTGTTACATAATTGATCAATGCATTTTGATATAAGATCCATCATTGGACGGAACACCAAGGGACATGTAATTGTCGGTTTGTTTCATTACTACTACTACTATTATTCCTGAAACAACGGTGGGATTGTTTAAGACGTTGATAGCTACCACTCACAAGCGCTCTTCGAGGAAGTTCAAAAAGGTGATGGGGTTGTGGATCCATCAACACATTATTTCTGGAATATTGTTGGCCCAAAAGAATTTCAGACCAATAGCTTTTCAAAATCTCTTCAAATCCACATCCACCATATCTCAAATTAAACAAGAGTTTGAGAATCCCAAAAGGAACCTTATTTTCAAGCAAAAACATATCACGTTGAACAAGAGAAAGAAATCCATAACCAAGATGCCACAAAAAACTGCAAGCTTTATTGTTACTGTCCGGCCGTTGGATTGCGAACTCGATATAATTTAGAACGAAACATGCATCATGAAGCATCATTTGAGCAAAAGTTGTTAGGATCGGGAACTCGGGTAGTGCGGAATTTAGCCAAACAATGGTGTAATAACAATAACAAAGACAATGGAAGTTGATAACAACGGCAATTAAAGCATATAAAGAAGACACAAATTTAACGTGGTTCGGTCAAAGTGACCTACGTCCACAAGCGGAGATGAATAATTTTACTATACCAACAAGAGTACAGAAGAGAGTACAAAATTAGAGTAAACACTCTAATTAATCCCAAATACCCCAAGAGAATAACCTCACAAGATCACTCCAAAGAAAGGGTTCACACAAGTGCTTCCCAACACTTAACTCTCGCACAAAACACTCTTGATAAAATGAAGAAACAAGAAATGAAGACTCAAGTCTTGTTGGTGTATATTTGGTGTGTTTAAAATGAACTAATAACCTTCCCTTTTATAGGCAAAAAAGTCTTGGCCTCTTAGGCGTAAAAGAAGAGATACAACTTGTACAAATGATGAAACTTATCCTGTGTATAATTTACATGCCTGTTCAGCACTGTACCAAATTGATATAAGACCAGATCACTATATAGTTCGACTCATCAGTATCTTCAGTAGAACCTCATAGAAAACCCGGTTCTCTATACAGTCTGGTGGACGCATAGTTTCTAACACCAACATTTAAACGACAATTCAGTCTGTGGTACATTTTATAGGTTGATACTAGACTTGAACTTCTGCATTTTCTTTGCAGACAAATTTCTAGTTTAATCTATAGCTACATTAATCATTTTTGGCCCGGTTGTCTGCAAAAGTTCTTCCATCTATTTTGGAATTATGATTCGCTTCTTTTTGCTCCTTATTGATTTAGTAATAGAACCTACCTTTGCTTTCTTATTCTTATTCTTCTTCACATTCTTATGCTTTTTTCTCGACATGTCCTATATATTTATACTCTTTATCAATGGAACATGGTCAAATGTAGGAACCACAATCCCATCTCCCTGAATTGTATCCTCATTTATACCTTGCTTATCAAATTTTATAACCTCTATAGCACTAAATATTAGTTAGTTTATACGGTCAAAATTGGGCTTGCTAAATTTTGTACTGTCACACCTCCTTTTTTTCATACCACCTTCGAAGGGATAGTGTAAAATGAAGTTTTTTCATTTAAAGTGATATTATTCGAAATGGG
This sequence comes from Nicotiana glauca, assembly GCA_026770625.1. NCBI lineage: Eukaryota > Viridiplantae > Streptophyta > Magnoliopsida > Solanales > Solanaceae > Nicotiana > Nicotiana glauca. The sequence goes on from MU774222.1 coordinate 27,225, forward strand.
AGTATTTAATGATCAGAGTCGCCACTTTGGATAGGTTTGGTTTTTGGTGTCCCAAGTCACCGGTTTATTCTAAATCCCAAATGGAGGAAAATTTCGACTTCCCGAATGGAGTTTGCGAACCAAAAATTTTGAATAAGGAATTCTGTTAACCCGAGGGAAGGTGTTAGGCACCCCCGGCTCCCGTGGTTCTAGCACGGTCACTTAAACTATTATAATTGGCTAAAAATCTGACTTTTCTACATGTCATCCTATAGTGCAATTTTAAAATTATTTACCGCTTTTAATTAAATATTTTTTAGAAATTGAACGCCGTTTAAAACATATTTTTGGATCATGTGACATGAAATGCATCCGGATCTTATAATTCATAGTGTATGAGCAACATGCTCAACAAACAATCAACTTCTATCTAGACCTAGGATTTCATCAAATAGCATTCAAACATACTGGGATAGTCTATGTAAATTGCATGACTGAAGTAAACTAACTAACAGGGATTGTACACATGCTATTGTACTATATGAATTACACTAGGTTCTTACAAAATAGTTAAAATCAAATGTGCTTATACATTAACTCCGGGCAAGTAGATTCAGAAGATAGAAAAAATAGAGTTTCGAATCCGAAAGTAGTGCATAAGCTTCAACTCTTGTCCTCCATTTCATTCCTCAAATGCCAAAATAATCAACTGAGTTTGCAGGATCAAGTACCCGGATATAGCCACACAAAAGGTAAGTTTGAATCGGAAAGTGCAGCAAATGACAATCAATAGCAGCAAACTCGAACCAGCAACAAAAGAATGGAACAAGAATTGTTTTAGAACTAGTAAAATGAGATTCAAATCTCAATATCGAAGCTAGTTGACGATCAGCGGAAAAATTGACCTCATATTTGATTTCAAATTCAAATTTAACTCAATTTTACATGCTTGAATGCTCATAAATTGTTTTAAAGATGAAAAACTTAGAAGACCTAAAAGAACAGTATTTTTTGTAGGATTTCTTCTATTTTTCTGATTTTTAGAATATCTAAGATCTAAAATGAACTCTCAAACTCTGCAGAATTTTTTGAACTTTTATTTTTAAATTTGAATTTCAAATTTTTTTTAGCCCTCCGAACTTGTGAAACAAGGCAATGGGTGTGCCCTTTTATAGCCAAAACTAGGGCTGCCTTCAGATTTTTATTTTGCCCCGTAAGTCCCTCTTTTATTTCAGTTTTTTAACCATTTAGTCCCTAAGATTTTGGCTTGTTTTCCAAGTTATATTACTAAAATTCTGAAATTCAAATAAAAACCCTATCTTAGAAGCCTCTAGGGAATTCTATTTTCAGTTACTACAAGATTCTTTATCTTGAACTACCGATATTGCCCCTAATGTACCCTGTATTTACCCCTGAAATTGTTAACTTAGGTTAAGCTAAACCCAAGCCCAACTACACCAACCCCTTTAACTGGATCAATGCTAACCATGATTAACCCCAAAAAAGTTTGAAATATTTCAGCAATAACAAACGAACTCCAATCCAAACAAATCCCCAGAGTTGGAATACGAATCTAATTTAACTTGAATTAACTACTAGAAACAGAATCGAATTATCATTCAAACATGAATAGAATCTAACCAAAATGAATCATTAACACGGAATCATGCAGTATGAACAAAGAAAAAACCTAAAAATCAAAGTGCGAAGAACAGATTAAAGAGAAGAACTAGGTTTAGCTAATTTCAAATGGAAGAAAATTCAAATATAAGGTGAAATAAACAAAACCAAGAAAACATACCGATTAAGACTCCAACACGATTGACCTTTCAATTTCAACCGCGGGATAATGTCAATCAACTGTTTTTTGGTCAAAAATAGTTGAACAACCTTATTCTGTGGTGAAATTGAGCCTAAAATTCATGAAGAAACTGGCGAAGAAACCATGCCTGCTCAGGTTCCGGATTTTGGATTAGATATTCAAGAAGTTTGGGAAATATTTTAAGAGAAAGGATTGTGTATTCGTGATGTGGGGGTGGAGATGAGCCTACAGTGTAAATTTGGTAGGGATTGGGGACGGCACCGCAGTACACAGCGGAGGCGGCGGCGGCGGCTAAGGTTTCACTTATTCGAACAGTTTGAGTGGGATTCGAAGAATACTAAGGGTAGATATGGAAAGGGAAGGAGGAGAAGGAGCTATGGTGAAAATTTGGGGGGCCGTTGGAGCTTCGCCGCCGGCGGAGGCGATTTCCCGCCGGCGACAGACAGTGGCGTTACATTCTCTGGGAGAGATGAGAGAGACATAAAAGACCAAGATTAAATTTAGGACAGTTATATATGTTTTGATCTGGGCTTCTTGACCGTCCGATCAAGAAACATCGACGACCAAGATTAAATTTATCCTAAACGACGTCGTTTTGGGGTAAAGGGGACTGACCCGGACTGTGGGTGATTTTAGGACGGGTTAAGACGAGTCTAGGCAGGATTTTGGCTTGGGGTGGCCCAAATATTGTGTGTTTTATTAAGACCTTGCTTTTCTTTTAATTTTCACTTCACTTTCTCTTCTTTTCTCATTTTTTTAAAGTTTTTTGTTAAATACAAAATTTAAATTAATAGACATGATTTCACTCCAAAACTAAACTAATTAATTTTCAAAAATTGACTAACTCCTAATTTTAAAAGAAAACTAGAACAAATTTGAAAATTAAAAATAAAAATGCGAAAAAACCATTTTTGTTATTTCCATCCATTTTTGTAATATAAAATTGGGTCTTAAATGCAAATGTACCATTTTTGTATTTTTTTATAAATTATTATGCCCACACAAATAAAAATACACATAAAAATACGCAATTAAATCCTAAAAATCAAATAATAAAAGGAAAAATCCTAATTATAAGAAATCTACATGAGTAATTTAAACGAGGCAAAAATCACATGCTCACAGCTGCCCCTCTTTCCTCGGAAACACGAAGGGTTTTCGGGAAAAGATAAATGAGCAATCATGAGAGATTTTTGCCAGCTTGGCACTCCATGAGAAGCATTTTTCAAAACCGTCTAACCGAACCCTGCTTCAAAGGTTGCCTACATATCCTTGGCTATAAAGGAATAAGGTTATTGTAGTTCTAGAAGTGTCAGTAGCTGGGACTACCAGAAGCTGTGATTTCATTGCTGTTGGTGCTGCTACTGCTTGCTGACCTCCTTATTACACCAAAAGGAAAATTAAAGCTAAGCTAGCTATGCCTGTTAACTATGAGTTACAATATTCCTATCTATAAATCTCTTGAAGCTTGATCTTGAGTCTTAGCTGATTTTACTGTGGACTCCAATCTGAATCTTGATGCTCGCAAGTTATAGGTGTTGTTTCTTTCTGTAGAATTGGGTTAAAGCGGGATCGGCGGAGCTTATGACTTCAATCAAATTCTGAACAATCCGCACCTTTGTTTCCTTGAACATTTTGAATTCATTTCTTTTTGTTCTTTTGTTCTTTTCTTTATTTTAGATTGAGACTAATTCCATTGGTCGTCTCGCACCCCTGTGCCTCGGTGTTAGACCTGCTTAAGACACCAAAACAAACAAACAAACGAAATTTTTTTACCCCAGTTTTCACTAGAAAAATTTTGTAAGTTAGTTGTGACACATATCTAAGCGATAAAATCAGGATTGTGTATCCTTGGGGAATGAAGCCAGGTTATGCTAGGAAATGGTCGAGTTATGCCAGAAAAGAAAAAAGGTCCTCGAGTTATGCCTGGGAGGTCCACGGGTTATGCCGGGATAAAAGAAAAAGGCCCTTGGGTTATGCCAAGGCGGTCCACGGGTTATGCTGGGATAAAAGAAAAGAGTCCTTAGGTTATGCTAGGGAGGTCCGCGGGTTGTGACGGTATAAAAGAAAAAGGTCCTTGGGTTATGCCAGGGAGGTCTGCGCGTTATGCCGGGAAAGAATAAAAAGTCCTTGGGTTATGCCAGGGAGGTTCGCGGGTTATGCCGGAATAAAAGAAAAAGGTCCTTGGGTTATGCCAGGGAGGTCAGTGGGTTATGCCGGGATAGAAGAAAAAAGGTCCTTGGAGTATGCCAGGGAGGTCCGCAGGTTATGTCGGGATAAAAAAAAAGATCCTTGAGTTATGCCAAGGAGGTCCGTGTGTTATGCCGGGAGGAAAGAAAAGGGGGCTCCTTGTGTTATGCCAGGGAGGTCCACGGGTTATGCCGGGATAAAGGAAAAAATGTCCTTGGGTTATGCCAGGGAGGTCCATGGGTTATGCTGGGATAAAAGAAAAAGGTCCTTGGGTTATGCCAGGGAGGTCCACGGGTATGCCGAGATAAAAGAAAAAAGGTCCTTGGGTTATGCCAGGGAGGTCCACGGGTTATGCCGGGATATCTAAGGAATGGGGCCCTATGCTACCATGCTTTTTGGGGATTTTTCTTTTCCACTTCTCCTTTTTTTATTTAATAAAATGCATGAAAGAATTTGGGGAACTTCTCTTTTGGTCGGTTCCCTACTGCAAAGTTGTTTCAGCGCTTGCACATTTCTTTTCCTTTTTGGTTGCACCTATTTTTTGCACAGTTGCTTGGATTGCACCTATTTCAAGGTTTTCAATAAAGAACAATTGTTAGTTTGAAATGGTAGTTTGTTTTGTGGCCTTGATCGTCTCAATTTCTTGATCCCGGCCCAGCTTCGGTTGAGATCTTTTGCTGCTTGCTGGTTTTGAGGGTGAATCTCTTCTCAAACCGGAAGGACTGAACTATTAGGTTTTCATGATGACTTGCCCGCGTGGGCTCTAGACTTTTCACTTTATTTTGCTCTTGGTACCTTTGTCTTTGACTTTCTTTCCTTCTCAATGTCTTAGCTTTGAAAACATCAACCATCATGGTCAGTCGGGATTGGCTTGACTCAACCGCTGAGGCTGGGTACTTTCTTTTAGCTTTTGTTAGGCAAAGCCCTGCCACCTTTTCGTTTTAAAGTTTTGGAATCAGAGTTAGGCCGAAAGGGATTCAAGGAAAAAGTAGACAGAGAGCAAGAGGATGAATTTAAATAGAAGCGTCCCTTTCGGAGAAAGAGAAGGACTTATCTAGGGTGCATGCTGGCTTCAAATGGACATGACATGCTTCTTGGACCGGATGCCTGACCCGCACAAACTTTCCAGCTTCACGAAGACCAATTGACCATACATCAGAACCAGGGAACCTTGCCAGGACTCTTTCAATGATAGGAGGTGTCTTCTTTTCGGCCAACGGTGCCCTTTGCGGGTTTTCATCAATCGACCTCTCATTTCTCTTCTCACCGTCGCCCGATAGTGCTCTTTACGAGTTTTCACCAAATGAACTCTCTCATTTTCAATTTCTCTTCTCACCATCACCTTATGGTGCCTGAAGGTTTTCACCTGTAAGACTCTCTCATTTTATTTATCTCAATTTGGACTGTATCATATTCCAACAATGATGTTTTTCACTTCCCACGCCTTTGCCAATTGATCGGAAGGACTTGGACAAGGTTTCTGGGTAAAAGAATCTTGGATGGAATTACAACTTTGGAACCATTTTGGTGGGCCCATGGCCGAGCCATTATGTCATCTGACCAGTTTCACTTTTTCAGGGGAATCGGGATTTTTGCTTTGGTGTGATTGAACCCCAGAGAGAGGCTACATACGTATCCTTTCGGAATCAAGCCGAACGTAGTTCAGGGAATTTTTTTTTCTTTTATCCTTTTTTTAATAATACTTCCGGGTTCCAAAGAGGGTAATCAAGGAAGAATAACCGGCTCAAATGGTTTGCGAAGGGTTGATAGTGTTTAGATAGCGAGAAGGAAAGCCTTCGTCATCTCAACTACGCAAAGTCATCACCGTAGATGGCTTAGACATAGTACCTTTTTACTGCGTCCGCAATCACAGCTGCTTCGGGATCATTTTCTTCGATGTCTCCCAGATATAATGCTCCTCTCGACAATATTTTCCAGATGATGTATGGACCCTTCCAATTAGGAGAAAATTTTCCTTTTGCTCCCTGGTGATGAAGGAGAATGCGTCTTAACATGAGTTGTCCCACTTCAAAATTGTTGGACGCACTTTCTTGTTATAAGCGTGGGCCATTCTTTGTTGGTACAGCTGCCCGTGAAAAACCACGGCCATTCATTTTTTATCAATTAAAGACAACTGTTCCAGTCGAGTCTACACCCACTCACTATCCTCAATTTCTGCTTCAACAATTATTCGGAGTGAAGGGATTTCCACCTCTGCAGGTATAACAGCCTCAGTTCTATAGACTAATAAGTATGGGGTTGCTCCTATCAAATTACGCACCGTGGTGCGATATCCCAATAATGCAAAAGGCAGCTTTTCATGCCATTGTCTGGAGCTCTGAATCATCTTTCTCAAAATCTTCTTGATGTTCTTATTTGCTGCTTCGACGACACCATTGGCTTTGGGCCGGTAGGGAGTGGAGTTTCTATACGTTATTTTGAATTGTTCACATACTTCTTCCATCAAACGACTATTCAGGTTGACAACATTGTCTGTGATGATAGTTGCAGGAATGCCGAAGCGGTAAATAAGATCAGAGTGCACAAAATCTACCACTACTTTCTTGGTGACTGACTTGAGAGTGATGGCTTCAACCTACTTCGTGAAGTAGTCAATAGCGGACTCATATGAATCTATGTCTGTTCGAAGCTTTTGGCTCGATTGGCCCAATAACATCCATGCCCCAAGCAACGAGTGGCCAAGGTGCTGACATAGGATGCAATTCTGTTGGAGGTGCATGAATCAAATCATCGTGCACCTGACACTGATGGCATTTTCGGACAAAACTGAAGCAATCCTTCTCTATAGTTATCCAATAATATCCTGCTCGAAGGATTTTCTTTGCCAAAACATACCCATTCATATGAGGTCCACACACTCCCGCATGTACTTCACACATAATTTTTCCGGCTTCCTCGGCATCAACATATCTCAACAAGTTGAGGTCCGGGGTCCTCTTATACAAGACATCACCACTCAGGAAGAAACCACCCGCAAGTCATCTGATAGTTCTCTTTTGATCTCCAGTAGCTTGCTCAGGGTATTTTTGCATTTTCCAAAACCTTTTAATATCGTGATACCATGGCTGGATGGTTGTTTCTGCCCAATCGTGTTATAATAACCATGCCTTTCCTTGATTTGAATCTCCAAAGGATCAATATGGGTATTGCCTGGGTAAGGCAGCATCAAAGCTAGAGTGGCGAGTGCATCGGCTAGTTCATTGTGACACCGAGGAATGTATCTATCGACTTAAACCGCTTACTGAGATCTTTCACATGTTGCCGATAGGGAATGAGCTTAACATCTCGGGTCTCCCACTCTCACTGGGCTTGCCGGATAATCAAATCGGAGTCCCCCATGATCAATAACTCTTCGACGTGTTGGTCAATTGCCATGTTCATACCCATTATGCAGGCTTCATACTCAGCGGTATTGTTCGTACAGAAGAACCGAAGACTGGATGTAGCAGGGTAATGTTGACCAGTAGGTGAGATCAAAATTGCTCCAATTTCCACACCTCTAGTGTTTACTGCTCCATCAAAGAACATTTTCCACGCGTGAGCATCTTCAGAGATTGCTTCTATTGAATTTACCTCTTCATCTAGGAAGTAAGTACTTAACGGTTGGTATTCCTTGTCAACCAGATTTTCAGCCAAATGATCTGCAAACACCTGGGCTTTCATCGATGTGCGAGTGACATAAACTATGTCAAACTCAGTGAGTAGAATCTGCCATTTTGCTAATGTCCCTGTGGGCATTGGTTTCTGGAGTATGTACTTTAACAGATCCAACATGGTTATGAGGTAGGTGGTGTAAGATTGTAGATAATGTCTTAGCTTCTGAGCGACCCAAGTCAAGGCGCAGCAGGTTCTTTCCAACAAAGTATATTTTGCTTCATAACTGGTGAACTTTTTACTCAAGTAGTAGATTGCATGTTCTTTCTTCCCAGTTACATCATGTTGACCGAGGACACAACCTAAAGAATTTTCCAATACCGTCAGATACAAGAAAAGAGGTCTCGCTGGCTCTGGTTGTATTATTGCATCTCGGGTTTTCTTATTTGTGTGAATGCTTATTTTGGTTTCCTGGATTTCCTTAGAAGTTCCCAAGTTATTCGGCTTAGTATCATTCAAACTTGGCTTAGGTTTATTCTCAAATTGTTCCAGTTCTCGATGTGTTTCCCTAAAAGCCTTTTTTTTCATCATATTTCGGTTTTTAGTTCATTATTTCACAATTAGTTAGCGTGTTTGGATCTGGGCATGGAGTCCGCAAGCATGTCATGTTATTTAAACGCTCATTATTATAACTGAAAAAGAAGAAATAAAAGATGAAAACAAAGAAAATCAGAAAGAATAAAGAGAATGAATGAAGAAATATTGATTTCATTTATTGGAATTGGGAAGATAACAGGGTTTACATTAGGAATTTAAAGACAGGAAACTAAAGAAACATCCGAGTTACACCCTGGAATAACTCGGAATGCATAAAAAGTAGCAAGACAGGTCTACCGGGACTCCCGCCTGATCGAAAATAGTGTAGTTTTCCAATTTTGAAGCTTGGCGTTCGATCCCATGTATAACACCTCAACGATGCTAGTTCCCTCTCCCGGCTGAACCATGTGGGTTTCGTAGAGTACTTTTCTCCTTGCCCTACATATTTTCTCAATTTCTTCAGTCGTGAAAACCTTATCATCTTCCTCTTCATTGTACTTAGGCCTGACAAAGGTTTCATACAGATGTGGCAATGGCTGTGGCAAAACCCATCCTTCCTTCTTTCTCTCATCTGGGGTAGGGTGAAAACCTATCCCGAAGAACTTTCGGTCATAGGCAGAGTCACCAGCTCAGATATTCCTTGCAGAGACTTTTTAAGTCCTTTTCTTGGCTTGAAACCATGTCTGATCATTTCTTTGGCCACCATAATTGAGGCGTTGGATAGGAAAGGTTGAGGGCAAGGGTTTCCTTCTTCATGCTGATCCTCCACCACAACTTCAAATGATGGGTAGATAATATCCTCACTACCCTCCCTCACTTCTAAACATAGGACAGATGGGTCCCGATAGATTGACAGCTCATCTTCTCCATGGACCACAATTTTGTGATCCTCATATTCATATTTTACCATTTGGTGGAGTGTAGAAGGCATAGCTCCAGCGGCATGAATCCAAGGCCTTCCCAGGAGAAAATTGTAGGGCGTATCCATGTCCAGCACTTGGAAAGTCACCTCGAAGTCTACCGGTCAATGGTCAAGATTAGGTCAATTTCCCCGATGGTATCTCTTTCGATGCCGTCAAAGGCTCTCACACAGACATTATTGGGACGAATCCTTCCAGTCCCGATTTCCATTCTCTGAAGTGTGGAGAGTGGGCAAATGTCAACACCCGAGCCTCCGTCTACCATGACTTGCTTTACATAATATCCCTCACGCTTGACAGTCAAGTACAAGGCTTTGTTGTGAGCAACTCCTTCTGGAGGCAAGTCATTTTTGTTGAATGAAATTTGATTGGCGGCAAAGAACCTTTCCGCCATTCTTTCAAGTTGTTCCACCGAAGTTTCACCCGGCACGTAGCCTTCATTGAGATTTTTCATTAACACCTTTTGGTGCTCAGGGGATTTCAACAGTAATGACAGTACAGACACTTGTTACAGATATTTTTGCAATTGATCGACCACCTTATAGTCGGCCACTTTCATCTTTTGAAAGAAAACATCTGCTTCCTTAGCACTCACAGGTTTTTTAGGCGGGAAACGCCTTTTGTAGCATTGTTTACCTCTTTTATATTTGAGTACTTTTTAGCGGGAACATTTTTTGAAATATCTCCCAAGATCTCTTTCCCTTTATATATAACCACCGGCTGATGATAATTTCACGGCACTGCAGCAAGGTTGGTCATAGGCTTCTGTGGTACGCGTCCAATAACCACTGGCTCACTCAGCCGAGGTGGTTTGATTGTCCCCTGCATCACATAAGCTTGCTTGGGTACGTACAGTTGTGTTCCCTTTTTCACTTCCAATTTCTTTAGAGGGCTCACAATCAGCTGCTTTTCTTGACGGCCTCGCGGGACATAGAGAATTCTGTCTTTTGTAGCATTGTTTACCTCTTTTATGTTTGAGTACTTTTCAGCGGGAACATTTTTTGAAAGATCTCCCAAGATCTCTTTCCCTTTATATATAACCACCGGCGGATGATAATTTCACGGCACTACAACAAGGTTGGTCATAGGCTTCTGTGGTACGCGTCCAATAACCACTGGCTCACTCAGTCGAGGTGGTTTGATTGTCCCCCGCACCACATAAGCTTGCTTGGGTACGTACACTTGTGTTCCCTTTTTCACTTCCAATTTCTTTAGAGGGCTCAAAATCAGCTGCTTTTCTTGACGGCCTCGCGGGACATAGAGAATTCTGTCTTTGGGAGGTATCGCCTCTGTTCTTGTTTCAGCTTTCTTTTCTGATTCCGTCTTGGTGACTTTGTTTTTCTTCTCCCCTTTATCTTTCTTTGGGGCAACCTTTGGCTTTCTTTTTGCGTCAGTAATAACAATGATGGCCTTTAATGTCGGATCAAACTCTTTATCTTCACAGATCATTCCAATCACAGGCTCATTATTGTGGGCTGACAATGGATTGTTGGTCATATTTGGGACCTCCTCGTCCCTCAGCACTATCTTCCCCCAACCTATCAAGTCTTCCATGGCTCTTTTTAGCGTCCAACAGTTTTCTATATCATGCCGCTCAGCTCCTGAGTGATAAGCACATCGGACGCACCGCTGATAGGATGTTGATTCTGGGTTTTGCCTGTTTGGAGGTATGGGCTGCAGCAAATTCATTTGAACCAGCTTCGGGAACAGACTGGAGTAGGGTTCACCGATTGGTGTAAAATTTGGTCTCCTGGGTGGTTCCCGAGGATGAAAGTTATTCTGCGAAGGTCGAGGATTATAGTGGTTTTGGCAGGGAGGCTGATTTCTTGGGAATGGAGTTTGATTTCTATTGGCATGTGGCTGCGTCCAGAAAAAGGGTTGAGAGTTCATGACCGGATAAGGTGGAGGAGCATAAGCCATATCATGATGAGGGTAGTAATGTTGAGGGGTTTTTTCAGAAAACATAGGTCTGGGAGCGCGATGCCTTCTTGCCCCTGATGCTTCCATAGACGTTTCTTCTTTCTTCTTTCCTTTAGCCATTCATTTAAGGCGCCTTGAATGGCTTGGGAAGTTTCCCTGATGGCTGACTGGCTCAAGATTCTACCCGTTTGCAAACCATTCTCTACCATCTCACCAATCTTGATTGCCTCTGCAAAAGGTTTGCCCATAGCCGACATCATGTTTTGGAAGTAATTGGCTTCTTAGGCCTGAAGAAATGCGGTTACCATTTCGACTTCATCCAATGGGGTTTTCACCCTCGATGCCTGCTCACACCACTTAATTGCATATTCCCGAAAACTTTTTGAGGATTTCTTTTTTAAATTTGCCACGGAGTTCCTGTCTGGCGCAATGTCAATGTTGTACTGAAATTGTCGAACAAAATCTTTGGCAAGATCATCTCAAATGTGTCGTCGAGATATGTCCTGATCCATATACCACTCCGAGGCTATGCCTACCAAAATTTCTCCAAAGTAGGCCAATAACAACTCCTCTTTTCTGCCAGTCCCGCGCAATTGGTTGCAATACTTTTTAAGGTGAGCAATAGGGTCGCCAAGCCCATCATATTTCTCAAACATCGGCGTTTTGAATCCCATGGGCAGGGGCACGTGAGGGAACATGCACAAATCATTATAAGAAACACTCTTCTGCCCACTTAAACCTTGTATATTTTTCAAACTCTATTCTAAACTCCTCATCCTTTTTGCCATCTCATCCTGCTCAGGCATTTTAGGAGTTTTGTCTTGTCCAGGTATAAGCTCAAACGGGGGTGGTTGGGAGTAAGTGTATGTGGGATATTGAGGAGGATCTGCTTGAAAAATAGGATTTTGGAAAGTAAAGGCCAAGGGATTAATAGCAGGCCTAGGTAGCGAAGGTTGTGTGGTGTCGGAGCATGGTGGAGCGGTAAAAATATTGGGGGCTACTCCTGATGTGAAAACCTGGGGGCATACCTCAGAAGGTGTTCCTACAAAGTGACAGACATGGTTGGTTGTCCCAATGAGGTATTCAGATGACTGATGGGGATGTTAGAAGTACCCTCGAATCTCGATAACAACTCAAGAAAGCTAGGGATAGCATTTGGAGGCTCTCTGCCATTAGTCCATGCATCCCACATCTCCATAACTCAGAGACATAATATCCGGTTTTCTTCAGTTGTGGCAGACTCGGAGGCCGGGATCCCTGAGATTGGGCTGTCTTCGGTGATAAGAACTGATGGAAAATTCATTTCAGACGATATTTCTATATTTTCTTTTGATTTGGTAAAATACCGACGCGATGCCAGTTTACCAAAAACCAACCACCGTTTCTATAAACCTAAGCTGGAAATATTGACAGCAACAACAGTTAGTTTGAGACAAGTAACAGATAGGTAATTGCACATTGAGGTGTGATACACCTATACAGTTAAACGAATGTCTACATGTTTGCCACGGTTGAATGCATCATTCCGGCTTTTATTTCTTTTCTTTTGATTTGTTTTTCCTTGCTTTTCTTTTGCTTTTCTGGTTTTTCTCTCATTTTGATATTTCTTTCCTCTCCATTTTCTTTTCTTCCATGGTTTTCTTATTTTTTCTTTTCTGCGTTTCTTTTCCACTCTTGTTTTTCTTTTTATTTCCTTCCCTCGTATTTTTTTTCTTAGGGTTACAGTCAAATCTTATGGAGATTACCTACGTATCATGATGCCGCATGAATTAGACGAAGCGTAATTCTTGCAAATAAATGCAAAATAAGAAAATAATTTTTGGGATTTTTTCAATTTTTCATTAATAAAACTTTGATTACAAAGATACTAGACTATTTGTTTTTTCTTAAAAGGGAGAATTACAAAACAGACTCAAAATAACAAAATACAGACTCGATAACTAGAAATACATTAAAGCTTCAAATCCTGGGGCATGCGGGGCGTCATTCGGCATTGCCACAGGCCTACGTGCAAGACCCCCTTGTAACTGCTCCAAATCATTCATAACTTGCCGAACAAAAATTATCATTGTAGCAAAGAAGGTAGTGCGACTCATTCTTTCGCCTGCCTGACATTTGATGACAATATAATGGGCAATGGCTCGAATTCTTTGTCTGATCCGACCGTTTTCCTGAAGAAGTCGGCTTATCAGCTAGTTGCGGACCTCTAGCACTTGGGAGTCGTGGAAGTAATGATCTTGCAACAGCTTTATTTCTTTCTCCATCTCGGCCATTAGCCTATAGCAATGTTCCCTCTCAGCCTGAATATCTTTGGCCCGCTGGGCTGCCTCGTCTTCAAAGGTATTCACTTTTCTTTTCAGATTAGCAATAGTTCCCTCATAATTTCTTTTCATTTGTTGCACAAATTAGGCCCTTTCCTCTGTCTTCTTTGACCACTGTGCCCGGATTTTCGCTATATTCCCTTCAGATTTCTCCAACTCTTCCTGGCACTCTAAGACTTGCTTCTTCAGCCCTTTGATCAACCTCTCATCGGACCGACTTCTTTCTTGATCTTTGGCTGTTATTTTCATTTGTTGGATTTGAGACTTAAGAGCCTCATTCTCTTGGGTCAGTTTTATTTTGTCACCCTCATCGGCTACGGCTTGTAAGCTATTTACAAACCGGAGATCCTGAACCTGCTTTTCCAATGCTCTTATTCTAGCCCTGTATTCATTCTCTTTGGTTAGCCAATCCCATTGTACCTGGGCCCCATCAGTAAATTGTTGTATATGTGGCCTTTTAGTGGGTCTCTCAGGAATTTGAAATCTTTTTCTAAACCAGACCAAGTATTGGGGTCCACTTCGCCTTTAGCCTGATCCCGCATTGGGCTAAAGATACCTATATTCATTCCATAGCTGGCGGATTTTCCCCTCCGGAAATGCACCTTTAGGGCCTAGTTCGATGACTTGTTTGCTGAGATCTTTATCACCGTGGATGGTTTGGAATCTTCCCAGTTTCCGCAAGACTCGGTAGGGAGCATAGGGTTGGATACTTCGAATGCCCATTAAAAGAATATAAGGTACTTCAGCTGATGCGTATACTCCCTCAGTAGCGGGAAGACATCTGAAAGTCCACTCAATTTTGTCAGAAGTCAAAGATCTCAAACATGACAACCAAGCCTCGGTACCCTCGGTGAATTAAATACCTGTTACCTAGGTTTTAAATTCGTCAATACAACTTAACCCGGTCAAACCATAGTTCATGTACCCAGTCTGGTGACAGAGATGCTCTTGTATCCATAGCTGTAGCAGCAGATTGCAACCCTGAAAGAATTTACCCCCTTCTCGACATTTGGTCAAAGCTTGATATATTTCAGCCACAATCAAAGGAACCACCATGCTGTTGGTTTTCGTTTTAGCCATATCCAGCATTCCTATGAGGCCAATATCTATATGACCATCTTTTCAGGGACAGATCACAAGTCCCAAGAAAGCTACCATGAAGGCTAAACCCCTGTGTGCCTCCCACTTATCTTTGTTTCCAGCGTGTGTTAAACCAGTGTTGGGCTCCTTAAAAACTTTCGAGTTGCCATATCGGTGGTACAAGAAATGGAGAGTGCAATACCCTTGTGATAAATTCTTATCCTGAACAAACCGGCTGATACTCAATAACTCTAAAAATCTGTGTAGAGTTACCGGTCTCGGTGCCAATGGATATTGGCCCCTGAGGTTTCCATTAAGTCCTGCATACCCTATAACCTCCCTTAATGTCGGTGTAAGCTCGAAGTCCAAGAAACTGAACACGTTGCGAGTTGGGTCCCAGAAAGGTATCAGTGCTTCAATAATATCCAGCCTTGTCTTAATGTTCAATAATCCGACCAGGCCACCCAGAATCTTTTCCACCGTTTCACTGCTACCCTTTCCTATGTCATTCCACCACATGTGGAGCTTCAAAGGGATCTATCTCAGGATTGAGAAAGATTCAATGTCAACTGTACTCATCCTGTACATTTATTTAACATGACTCAAGGCTTTATTTATACCTAAAGAGAAAAAGTGGCTATTTTTAAAAAATTTATTTTAAGAAATACAAAGACGTGGTTTTGCGGATACGACCTTTCAGCACTTCGGGGAAGAAGATTTTAAGGTTGTGCCCGCTAACCGTTTAAAGTGACTCAGGGTAGCTGTTCTTGCAAAAATAGCCTTCCGGCGTCCTTTTGGGGACGTTCGGCTTATTTTAAACAAGAATGGCATCCCCGACTTATTTTTTAAAATTTTGTATTTTTGGCTATTTTTGCAAAAAGGGAAGTTGGACCCGATGAGGGTTGCCTACGTATATCACATCCGGTGAGAATCAAACTGGTGTAGTTCGGGCAGATTTGTCGAAACAAACTATTTTTTAAAAAACAAAAATCTTTTTCTTTTTCTTTTTCTTAAAAATTCGATAGAGTTTCGGTACTATTTGGATATTGGTTTTTCCAAAACAAGTGGTTACCCTCATGTAACCCTTACACTGCTATTTACTTTCAACTCTCTCCATTATTTACAAGCCGGTCAACATGCAAAGCCGAGCAAATAAATGCACAAGTAGGACGTAAGATGCATCAGGATGGCCTTTTCATTTCAGGTCACCTGTCCTAGACGGACCCAACCCCTGTGTTGAGTCCCCTAAGTCAAATACACATGATGCAAACAAACGTTCCTACTAGGGATCCGGCATGAGGCTTCGTTATAATAGGTTTTAGCCTTGGGTATATTGTTCTAGACCTGGCTTACCCGAGCGGACAACTCGAACCGGGGGGAGGGGGGCAGCGTACCGGGGATACAGAAGCTCCGCCGGCTTTACAACTTATCCGAACCTCATTCTAGATGGGATAATATGACTCTAAACATAAGAGAAGCTACACGAAGTGCACCCTTCCCCATGATGTAGAAGACTCAGAAAAAGGAAGGGTTTCGTAGCAGTTTATATATACAATTCAACAAATAACAAAGCGGTAAAACATTTAGCACAGTTAGCATGGAACATGTAGAAAAATTAGATAAAGCCAAATATAACATTTATACGAAGCTTGAATTCTGGAACCCTAAATCGAAATTCTGGTTTCGCATCCCTAGCAGGGTCGCCAAAGCTGTCACACCTCCTTTTTTCACACCACCTCCGAAGGGATAGTGTATAAGGGAGTTTCTCCATTCAAAGTGACATTATTCGAAATGGAATTATTTAATGATCAGAGTCGCCACTTGGGATAGGTTCAGTTTTTGGTGTCTCAAGTCACCGATTTATTTTAAATCCCAAATCGAGGAAAATTTTGACTTCCCGAATAGAGTCTTCGAACCAGAAATTCTGAATAAGGAATTCTGTTGATCCGAGGGAAGGTGTTAGGCACCCACGGATCTCGTGGTTCTAGAACGGTCACTTAAACTATTATAATTGGCTAAAAATCTAATTTTTTATACATGTCATCCTATAGTGCAATTTTAAAATTATTTACCGCTTTTAATTAAATATTATTTAGAAATTAATTGTCATTTAAAACATATTTTTGGATCACGTCACATGAAATACACCCGGATCCTCGACACATTTTATTCAACATTTTGGGATTTGGATTTGGGTTACATGAAACGCACACCCTATTTTAGGAAGGTAAAATTATTAAAGAACGCGCTTAAAGTGACTAACGTGTTATTAACTTTGCGGGAAGCCATGGAAATTCGCTAAATGGCGCGTCCCGAATTCTAAAGATTTTAAAAGATATAATTAAAGGGGTCCACACAATTTGTGAATTTTATTTGGCATGGCGCACCGTGGTTTATTTTAAAGGTCGTCCTTAAAATGAACTATTATTCTCTATTGAGGCTCATTTCTATTCTAGAATGGGTCTAACATGGGAAAGAGTCAATTGTTTGTGGTACAAAGCTAGGCCCAGTGCCTATAAAGTAATAGCCCAGTAGAAGGGAAGTATCACTTGATATAGCAGCAGATTTAAGCTTACTGGATCGAGCCCGATCTTCAAGCAAAGGCAGTTGTCCTTGGGCTAGCACAACCCCTGTCTCATAGTAGTTTGACGTCCAAGCCCAAGGAAACCCAAATGTATTCAACTGTGGCCTTTTATGATTCAAACCCCCATATACGCATACAGAAATATAGAATACAGGAATTGTAGAAAACATGATCCAATAAGCTAATATGCTGGAAACATTAAATAATTCGAAACTCAATTTCATATTTATCTCCAATCATTAAGGCTGACTTTGCATTAAACGTTGATTATGTAGCCACGCATTAGATTCCTCAACTAACTGACTCTAAATAAAGCTAGTTTATAGACAAGATGCAATTACTAGCATTCAAATGTAGCTACTAAACTCATAGTGTATAAGCAACATGCTCATCAAACAATCAACTTCTATCTAGACCTAGGATTTCATCTAATAGCATTCAAACATACTGGGATAGTCTATGTAAATTGCATGACTGAAGTAAACTAACTAACAGGGATTGTACACATGCTATTGTACTATATGAATTACACTAGGTTCTTACAATAGTTAAAACCAAACGTGCTTATACATTAACTCCAGGCAAGTAGATTCAGAAGATAGAAAAAATAGAGTTTCGAATCCAAAAGTAGTGCATAAGCTTCAACTCTTGTCCTCCATTTCATTCCTCAAATGCCAAAATAATCAACTGAGTTTGTAGGATCAAGTACCCGAATATAGCCACACAAAAGGTAAGTTTGAATTGGAAAGTGCAGCAAATGACAATCAATAGCAACAAACTCGAACCAGCAGCAAAGGAATGGAACAAGAATTGTTTTAGAACTAGTAAAATGAGATTCAAATCTCAATATCGAAGCTAGTTGACGATCATCAGAAAAATTGACCTCATATTTGATTTCAAATCCAAATTTAGCTCAATTTTACATGCTAGAATGCTCAGAAATTGTTTTAAAGATGAAAAACTTAGAAGACCTAAAAGAATAGTATTTTTTGTAGGATTTCTGCTATTTTTCTGATTTTTAGAATATCTAAGATCTAAAATGAACTCTCAAATTCTGCAGAATTTTTTGAACTTTTATTTTTGAATTTGAATTTCAAATTTTTTGTAGCAATCGAGGAAGGGTTTGACTCTGTTTAACAGTCGCGAACCAGAAATCTGGGTAAGGAATTCTGTTAACCCAGGAGAAGGTGTTAGGCATTCCCGAGTTCCGTGGTTCTAGCACGGTCGCTCAACTGTTATATTTGGCTAGAATTTAATCTTTATACATATTACCCTACTTGTGCAATTTTAGAATTAATTATCTTTTTTGTCAATTATTTTATTTAAGAAAGTGAACATCTTTTAAGAACATATTTTCGGATCGCGTCACATGAAATGCACCCAGATCCTCGACACATTCTTATTCGACGTTTTCGGATTTAGATTTGGGTTGCATGAAATGCACACTCGCATTTAGGAAGGTGATTTAATTAAAGCGCGCTTAAAGCGATTAACGTATTGTTATCTTTTGGGAAGGCCGTGAAATTTGCTAAATGGCTCGTCCCGAATTTTTAAGTATTTTTATTAAGTAATTATTGAGGGGCCCCGCAATTGTATTTGATTTGGCGAAGCTCATCTTATTTCATTATTAGATGGATATCCTAAAAGGTCTTAAAATTCTTTTATTGTTGGTGATTTCTACTTCTCAATTTAATTTCATTATCGTTTGACAGAGCAGGCCAACTTTCACGTGAGTTTGTGCCTAAGGGGTGCGTAACAGTCCAGTGTCAATAATTGCTAGCTCCTTGTAAACTAGACCCTTGAAAGGAGGCCCAATTTGAATTCCCTTATAGCTGCTGAACATACTCGAGTTCAAGTTTGGGTAGAAATACTTTGAAGCTTTAATTCTTAGGACCAATTTGATACCTAGTTCTATTGGATGTTTTAAATTCTTAGGGCAGAAAATGATGTATCATACAGTAACCTAGCATATTCAGAACTACTAAATTGGATGACATTGATTCATAATAACAGTTTTTTTTTCAGTTTGGTTACTTAGAGTGATTTCCAATTCAACTTCCAATGCCTATCATTTAAATGAAAACAAAGTCAACCAAATTAAACTGACACATCACTAAATGATATTACATGACTTAGTACTACAACTATCACCAAATGATGCCTCACGAGCTCACGAGTTCTAGCAGTTCTAATCAGTCCAAGTTATAAAAATTATGACAAGTTTAAACTATTCAAATCTTAATATCACTATCACATATTTAATATTGCCTAACATTCAAATTGAAAATGAAATGAACTTAAGCAAACTAAGGTAGGAAAGAAAACTGCTTCCACTTCGATCTCTGTGGATCTAATCTAAAAATGATGTAATTCAAATGGACATAATACTAAACTAACCTATCACAATAGTAATAAATTCTAAAAAATCAATAGAAGCAAAAGTTCTGCTTATAACAGTCCACTACACAAACGTACAGAATAAAAAAACAAATAGCAAATGAAAAACAAGAAGCAGGCTACTGCTGCAAAAGGCTTCATCAGCTTGATTTACAATGGAAGCAATTACAGTAATCGAAACTTCACAGCAAATAATGTACTTGATATTCAGCGTAAAATGAAGAAAAATTAGAGATCAGCAGCAATAACATGACAACAGCAGATCAAAGATCAACTTTCAACAGCACAGGGATTTTTCTTCTTCAAATCAACCACCAGAATTACAGCAACATGAATATCAGCATTCAGCTTGATCAAAATGACTTAATTTGAACTTAAACCCATTCGAAATCCTTGCTAACATGCCTATGGAGTTTTAACTAACCAAATTGGACTAGAATTGTGAGAAACACAGCTGGATATTGCAAATGATCAAAAATTCTTAATGGAACAGTGACATTTTTTGGGTTTTCTACTGATTTTCAGTTGTTTTTGGATTTTTTGAAAGCAATTTCAGATCTGGAAAAGAGAATTATGAACTGAAATTTTGAATTTCAGATCTGGAAATGGGCAGATATTTTTGGGGGAATTTTTGGGGTTCCAACTTGTTTATTAAGGCATTGGGATGCCTATTTATAGGCACAATTAAGGGGCAGAATGTTCTAGGCATTTCACTTTTTTCCCCTCCCATTCAATTTCAAGCATTGCATATTAAGCTTTCAATTCCTAACTTGTTTCTCAAGTTACTACCCTAAGTTTATTGAATTCTACACTAAAGTCCTATTCTAGAATGTTCTATACCCCTACAATTGCTATACTACCCCTACTTCATTTCAGAATTTACCATTTCTAATGAACTTGCCGTTTTCCTATGCCCAAACTACCCCTGAGGTTCCCTAAAATTACTATCAGACCTACCCTTGAAGTTCCTTGCTAATTACCTCAAAATGACTAACCCATTACCTTGACCACAACAGAGCTAAAATTTGATTTAATCCAAACAATTCCTAGAGTTAATCGCATCACCAATCTAATTATCAATAATCAACTGGATTAAACCACCTAATAGAACATAGATCAAACCTAAGGCAAAACAGGATTAATCGGCTAAAAAGAACAACCATTCAGATGAGAAGAACCCTGTCGATTGAAAAAGAAAACTTAAACTCTAAACCTATAATCAAGGATCATGTATTAATCTCAGGTTCATATCATCAATCATCAATACAAAACCAATCAGCAAAGAAACAACCAAACGATTAATAATACAACGGAAAAGGCCTAAAAATGCCACTCAACTTTCAGAAATGGTTTATCCATGCCATCCTTTAAAAAATTGCTATTTCCATGCCACTGACGTTAAACAAAATGGCCTATCCATGCCATTATTGACTAACGACTCAATTTTTATTTGGCACATCCATACCACTGCCGTTAGTCAATAATGGCATGGATGGGCCATTTCTTTAACGGCAGTGGCATGAAATAAGCATTTTTTTAATGGATGGCATGGATAGACCATTTCTGAAAGTTGAGTGGCATTTTTAGGCCTTTTCCGATAATATAATTTGAATTTGGCTTAGGTCATTATGAAGCAAAAAATGGCAAGAAAGTTTTATTTTTAAACTTGAAGGTTTCAACAGATTATAAAATTGATTTAGTAACCCATTTCGGTCTTAACCTACAAACACGAGAACAAACTAGATTCTGTGCAAATAATCAGAAGAAAGAAAAAGAAAAGGAAGGAAAGAAGAAATTACACTATAACAACGGGATAGAAGAAATACCTACCGAAAACCCGGACAGAAACAACGAGGATCTTCGATTTAACTCCCTGAATAATACCACTCACTTGTTCTTAATCTGGACCAAACGAACCTCGGATTTGAAATCTGAAAAACGCTGGACTCGTTCACAGGAAGGGGAACGATGGATTTGCAAGAAGGGAAGTCTGGTGGCTTTGGCATATCAATTTGGGGTGATTTGAGGCGGCGGCGGCGGAGGGCTAAAGAGGGTGACGAGCTAGGTTTTAGGGATTTTGGAGGACTGCAGGGAGATTTGGTAGAAAAAGTCCATATATTCATGATGAGGGAAGAAAATGGAAGCTATGGTAAGATTTTGGTAGGGTTTTGGACATCAGGCACCGCCGCATAGCGATTTCCGGCGGCTGTGACGAGGATGAGAGTATATGTTTTAGGGTTATTAGGTTTTGGATATTTTGTATTAAACATTGAAGGCCAATTCTAGGCCGTTGGATTAGGGGGAATTAAGGGTCAAGATTAACAACGCAAAACGACGTCGTTCAAGGGGCAGACCGGGTGAGGTAATTATTTGGGCCTAAGCATAGGCATTTTTTCTTTAGGCTGGTACTTACTTGTTTTCTTTCTTTGATTTTTATTTTCTTTTTATTTCTTTTACTTTTGCATTTATTTCCATTTTTTATTTTTTATTTTTTACTTTGTATTTTTTCTGATTTTGTAAAAATCAAAACAAAACCTAATTAAACTAATTAACTTCTAAAATTATTTAAAATCAATTATCAATTAAATTTGCATAGGAACTAGTTTTACGAATTTCTTTAAATTTTGTTCTAAAACAAATCAATAACTAATTAATACTAAAAATGAAATTAAAATCCTAAATGCAAATGCATATTTTTTTATATTTTTATATGACTTAACATGCACAAATAACATGCAAACAATTAACACAAAATTCACAAAAATTATAAAAATAAGGCAAAATCTTTTGTTTGAATTTTATGGGAATAACTTGCTTAGGGAAAAAATCACGTGCTCACACACGAAGCAATACTCGCTCGCCAACCATGAAAGATACATCTCGAACCTTGCGATCCGCATAACTCTTTTGCCGCGACTGAGCCGAACAAAGCCTGTCCTGAATGATCTTGACCTTATCCAAGGCCTCCTGGACTAAATCTGTACCCAACAACCGAGCCTCTCCCGGCTCGAACCATCCAACTGGAGACCTACATCGCCTACCATACAACGCCTCATAAGGAGCCATCTGAATACTGGACTGGTAGCTGTTGTTGTAGGAGAAATCTGCTAAAGGTAGAAACTGGTCCCAAGAGCCTCCAAAATCAGTAAAATAGGCTCGGAGCATATCCTCCAATATCTGAATAGTCCTCTCGGTTTGACCGTCTGTCTGAGGATGGAATGCTGTACTCAACTGAACCTGGGTGCCTAACTCCTGCTGAACTGCTCTCCAGAAGCGCGAGGTAAACTGCGTACCTCGGTCCGAAATGATAGATGCCTGCACTCCATGAAGGCGAACAATCTCCCGGATGTAGATCTCAGCTAGCCTCTCCGATGAATAGGTGGTGGCAACAGGAATGAAATGTGCTGA